>ML789256.1:239647-275149 GCA_009831015.1 Picea engelmannii
CTATGGCTTACCTTACCAATCACCAAGTCTAAATTGTCACCTATATTTGTATTATTCATTTAGGATATTAGTAATATATCCTCAAGTGTTGACTAATGATTTAGTTAATATTGCCTAGCCTAGTCATCATGCATGATTTTAGGATCTAAAGCAAATCTCTCTATGAGGTGGCATCACCCATTGTACTATAAATATGTAACATTGGTGTGAATACATTAGAGTTAGTTAGTGAGCCTTTTTCGCCATCTTGTTGTTCTTATGCATATTTTATCAATTGCATATTCAAATCTAACCATAAGTCTTATCATATGGAAACTACTAAAAAATGTAATTTCTAATCAATACATTTTAGGCCCTGGCCTCTAGAGGTCCAAGAATCCATTTTGTACATAGTTTTTAGGTAATTGTTAAGAATACTCATACCTCCTTAGTGTATGGAAACCTTTTCAATGCTCAAAATTTCACCATAAATAACATTTGAGGGATTTCTCCAACCTTTTGTAAGAAATGAGAGATGAAGCCTAATATGAAGCTTAATATGCATCCATAGAATCCAACACTTTGATACATTATATATAGAAGCACGCAACCAAGTAACATGGCTTAGTTATTTATTTATCAACTTTATTTTCCACTCTTTGAATAACCATGTCCTAGAGTTCTTTAGGGGTAGTGTGGTGTTGGAATATGGGTAGACCCAGGGTTCAACGCTTGAAAATGCATCAACAAAATCCCGACTACCAGCCCTTTTGGAAACACCTGTGAAGTAGGCGAGGTCTCACCCGAGGTAGAAGCAGGGGGAGTTACAGGATGCAGGTGTCTGTAACCAGGCTGGGACATAGATCTGTGATAATAACACTTCGCAGAGTACTCTATTAACACTTAGAAGATGACATGCATTAGTTCATTAGCTTAATTAACATCGCAGGACTTAGTCAAAGATAAATCGACGCAGTAATAATGAATGATCATATAACCTGGGCACTTAGCACTTAGCATTATAAGTTATATCTATCATCCATTCATCCTTAACACGAGTAAAGCACTAAGTAACAACAGATCTATCTATCATACTTAATAATCAAGGCACTAAGCAAATAAATAACATAAATAACACAACACAAAGCACACCAAAGACACAATATATACGTGGTTCACCCCAGTGTGGGGCTATGTCCACCAACCGCTTCACCTTCTTTATTATTCTTCAATCTCTTACATTCAGTTACTCCTGTGCACTAAGACACAGATTCGAGCTTCGCACTAGATGGGAGATCTGCGCACTGAGCACCCGATCCTCCTTCCAAAACTAGGTCAAGGCACCGAGCCAACTCTCTATAGAGGACAAATCCTTAACACATATACATTCTATTGCACGGAGAAACTCAGAACTACTTGCACTTAGCTACAATAACTTCTCTTCTTCGCTACTTCTACCATACATTCTTACTTATTTATACTTTTACAATCCCTTACAATAAGGCCTAATCATGGGTAAACCCCATGGGATGACATCCCATAATCCTATTACAAAAACCCTGGAGGACCCCTTATTGGGTCCACATAGCCCACAAAATTGGTGAGATCCGTGATCTCAGCCCTGCCTAGGCGCTCCATGACCATCGTTTCGAAGTCCACAAGTGGGTCAACTCCGACCAAGGTTTCTTCAAAACTTGGTCGATGGCCAATAAGCCCCCAACACTCACTTGTGACTCATCCCGAGTCACTCAGGCCTGGATAATGTTGCTTCGAAGGCCTCGATTTTAACTCGAGTTGCCTCGACTTGCTGCTTCGCCTGAGCCTCCTTCTCAGCGAACTCCTGGATCATCTGCTTTGTAACAATCCCTTCCAAGTGTTGTTCCACTGATGCAACCAGTTGGTCCAATTGCGAGCCCTGTCCATCAATCTCTTCGAACATCTTGCAGGCTTCATCCTACACAGGTTGTAGCTTCTACATGACTTCCATTACCCTTCCCTGGAGGGCAGTGATCTGTTGTTGCACTGCGCGCTGCTCCTGGGATCTCTTCATTCTTTCAACTACGGTGAGTAGCTTCATCTATGCCTGTACTGACAATGCCTGATGCTATGCCTCCTGTAACTGCACTTCCAGCTTCCTTAGCTATGGATCCTCTGTGAGGCGTTCATATGTTTGTGTGCTTCTATCACTCAATTGTTTACATTCTGAGGCGAGGGCTCTAATTCTTACAATTGTATCTTTAGTGGTCTCCTCCCTCTGGTCACACAACTCTTGTAGAGTGCTCGGTACTACTTGGGTCTCTAGTTCTGTTATTCTATCCTGAAGCTACTGGAGGGTCTCAGTGAGCTTCACCACTTGAGCCTCGACCAACCCTTCCTCCTCTTGTGCCAAGCCTGGCATAGAGTGACATGCTTTACTCACTACTTCTTTGATCGTTTCCCGTTCTACGAGCAATTGCTCCTTTTCTCTCTGTAACTGGGATTTTTCCTCGTGGAGCATCGCCTAAAACTCTTCTCTCTCACTTTCATAGGTGGTTAAACTGTACCACGCTACTCGTAATTGTTCTAAGGCTTCATCTTTCTCTTGTTTCAAGGCTTTTGTAGCCTTCTCCTTATCTTCCTGGATTCTTTGAAGTCAAGCTTTTATAGCATTCGCAAGTCTTCTTAATTGGGCTAGTTCATTCCCCAATTCTGTAATTTGTGACGAGGAAGGCACAGTAGGTACCGCGCGAACCAAAATAATATCTTTTTGTACTTCCTTCAATTCCTTCTCGACCCTTCCATATAGCTCTTCCTTCTTCTCTCCATATCTCTGCAAGATGTCCTCAAAAGCGTCCTCCTCCATAGCTCTGTGAACCAGACTGATATCGTCCTCCATGAGCATGGCCTCCAACTGGGGCTTATTAGCGCACATCTTCTTCCTTGCTGAAGGTTTCTTTGGAGAAACCTTCCTCTTATGTGGTGTGACTATTCTAGTAGGGGGGTCTTCAGGAGGTGTAGCTTCACCTCCTCCTTGTTCTTCTCCTTTATCCCCTCCTCCTTGTCCATCTTCTTCATCTTCTCGTCCTCCTCTGAGAAATCCAGACTCATTATCTTCAGAAGAATCGTCCTCCTCATCGCTCTCTATATCCTGGAATTTCTCCTACTGTTTCTTCTTCGTCGTCCCACTGGATTGTCCAACATGCTCGACTCGGGTGACTATGGGGCTTCCTATGGTATCGGTGTTGGAGAGTTCTGCATCAATGACAGGTACAAGAAATTCCTCTGGTCATTCCTTTGTGATCTGCTCCATGTCTTCATATGTTATCTTGTAGTACGGTTGTAACTCTTCCTAGTTCTCGTCTCTGCGCACAGTGACATAGATGAAATGTGGATCTATGCAGAACTTTGTTATTGGTCAGTACTGGTGTAAGGTGCATGGTGTCATGTGTGGAAATGATTCAATGGCAGGCTTCAATTGTTGGTAGTATGCATGAAACACGACATTCGATTGCCACTGCTTCGTCATGTCATTGGTGTACCACAAGGTTGAAAACCGAGTGGCCAACGGCTACGAGGGTTTGATCTCTGGGAAGATGGCTCCTTCAGGAATTTTCCAAGTGAAAAATGCCATCAAAATGATCAGCCAGCTGTAGTGGAATTCATATCCCAAAATCCTAGGCTTTGCAACAATCTTTATCTAGTTCATTGACAAGGTAGCTCACCCAATTCATATGCATGCCTTCCACACATTTTCCTGCGAGGTCCACCATGAACCCAGTGACCTGTGTGGGGCGGTTCTTTCTTACAAGATTGTCAGCTATGAGTTGATAAGCGAGGCGCACTGCACCATCCTATATAGAGGCTACCTTGTAACTTCACTTTCCTTTTTCGACTTCTCCGTAAGCTTCCTTGATGCATTGTGCTAGGGAATGGTTCGAGGCCTTCCTTGGATAAAATTGTTGAGGGTCAAGTCCCTTCATACTTAAGCTTGTGATCTGATGGATCAACGTCGTATCCACAGTAGTCCTTCGATCGAGCCACAAGTATCTACCATGATAACATGACAAGAGGAGTTTAAGACAAGTGTTAACCTCCTGATGGCGGCCAAAATGCGGGATCTTCATCACATTCAACACGGTGGACTACGTCAACCCCTTAGTCCATGGTTGTGAGATGAGGAGAGGATTCTTCCCAGTTGACTTCATGAGATAACGATGTGGCGCCAACATGGCGTAGTTCTTCCTATCTCCTAAATTGAAATCATTGTTCTTCAGTAGTGGGATCTATCCTAACTGGATCCCAACTACGCGTATTCCTTTCGGAATGTATGTGGTGAACACGGTGTACTCATAATATCTAGGACTGTTGTCGTGGTTAATGACACCAGGCAAAGGTGGAATGTACTAAGATAGGATCAACGGGATCTGCTTCATATTAGCTAGATCACTGCGGTGCTTACTTCGTTGCTCAGTCATGGGGTTAACACATCTAGAACGATGTCTAGTTGAAGGGGAAGCCTGCAGTGCCCCAGTCAACGATGCCTGAACACCTTCAGATATCGGTCTGTTGAACATTAGGTTCCTAAGTACTTCCTCAACAGACTTCTCTAATTCATTAGGTTTGCCTGACATTCAAACTTTTAAATAGACGGGTCGGGGCAAGAAAACAGACAAGCAAGGTCTTCTCTCAGATAATAATAGACTGCACAACTCGACACACGGACAATTCTCTTCTTGGCTCAGTTAATCATGGGTGAAAAAAAGTGGTCCTGGCGCAACAACCAACGAGTTAAATAATCGGGGCACTGTAACAGATTCTTCCAATGGCCAGGAATGCTTCCATTAATCTGAATCTGTCTGTTATGGCACGGTCTCAATGTCCAAAAGTGATCCATCCGCCCATAAATACATTTTCTAACCGTTTTAGAGCGTCATTCTAACGGTTGGGGAGCCTCCAACGGTCATATAACTTCGCCTAGGCGAAGTCCCATTCTACGCAGTCCTACTATTCCAACGAAGTTCAAATCCTACGACCCTTCCCCCTGCAAGGTTCCAGTCTGCGAAGTCTTCCATTTGGTTTCTATAACTTCCTGTAGCTTTTCCAACTTAGCTTTCTTTTTATTGAGCTTTTTTCCTTCTTCCTTGTGATCTGAGTCTCTCTAATTGTTTCTAGAATCCTCTTTCCATTTTTATTCTTATCTTCCTTTAGCACAGTGGCTTCACACTATTGAGGTGCCCTCAAAGGATCTGAAGTTAATATCCCTTCTCTTAATACTTCCTGGGTGTATATACTTATTTCTTGCATAGATGGGTTCTTCAAGCCTTCTTGCATTTTTTCAACCTTGAAAACTAATTCTCTTGCCTTCTGTCCCTCCTGCATTGTTACTTTGTTCTATTGTTTCAATGTATCCTTTCGTTCTTCTATTAGTCGATCTATTTTTCTAGCTATGAAATCCCTTAGTTCTTTCTTTTTATTTTCTGTGGCCTCTTCTTCTGCTTTCCTTCTGATTTGATCTTTCTCCATCCAAGTCTTACCTAGCAAAAGTGGGAAAGGGGCGTTGTCCCCAACAAACTTAATGACTTCAAATTCCTCTTCAGATGATGTTCCATGAACAATAATAGGTACATTAGTAACTCTTCCACATAAAGTTATCATCTTACCCTTAAACAAGCCTATCCTTCCCAATGAAGGTACCACAGTAGGCTTTCCCAAAATTTCCCAAGTGTCTCTTGTCATAACATTCACTTGTGTTTCTTCATCCAAGACACAGTCTATGTCGAAGTCTTATATTCTTGCATTTATGTGTTGTTTTACTTTTAGGATCTCTGATAAACTGACATCTTTATGAACATCCATCATTTCTTTCAACTGTACGAATGTAGTCTGAACTTTCTCTGATTCTTTCTCTTTATGACTTTCTAACATGCCCTTAGTCTCTTGAATTTCTTCATAGTTTTCTTGTCTTACGTTCATCCTTTCGACTTTAGCAATCATCCTTGGACAATCCTCAACCTCATGACCAAGAATATTACAACAAAGACAAGTAGGACCTACGCCAAGGCATTCCTTAGCAAGATGTCGCAGTATTCTGCAGTTATAACACAATGTCAATCCTCTTTTTCTTTTAAACGTTCCCCAACCTCTTTTGTACTGCGCACTAGGATCATAGTGCTGAACCTGCAATCTGCAAAAAAAATTCTAGGTTCCTGCATCCACTTATTAGTCCAAAAATTTATATGCATAGGAATAACATATCTTTCTTCATTTCCATTAAATTTACTCAAATCAACTCTTTCTTTCAACAACACCCTAACCTTCATACTAGGACATAATCTATTAAACATATTTAAGTTCATGCTTTCAAAAAAAAAAATTCACCTATCTTACTCTTGTAAAAGCACAAAGCTTTACCTCTTTTAGGATCTTACCTCTTTTCTTCAGATCAGATTTCTTTCTTAGCACAAAGTTTCACAAGTCAAGTAGACTACTGCACACTTTAGCAGTAGATCTACGCACAAAGCATCTCTTTTCTTTACTTCAGTTCCTAGCAATCACAGTTTCAGGTCCTGGCAACGAAACCATTTGTTGACACAGGGGTAGACCCAGGGTTCAACGCTTAAAAATGCACCAACAAAACTCTGATTACCGGCCCTTTCGGCAACACCTGCGAAGCAGGTGAGGTCTCACTCGAGGTAGAAGCAGGGGGGGTTATAGGATGCATGTGTCTGTAAGCAGGTTGATACACAGATTTGTGATAATAACACTTCGCATAGTACTCTATTAACACTTAGAAGATGATATGCATTAGTTCATTAGCTTAATTAACATCACAGCACATAGTCAAAGATAAATTGGTGCAGTAATAGTGAATGATCATATAACCTAAGCACTTAGCACTTAGCATTATAAGTTATATCTAGCATCCATTCATCCTTAACACAAGTAAAGCACTAATAAAAAACAAATCTATCTATCATACTTAATAATCAAGGCACTAAGAAAATAAATAACATAAATAACACAACACAAAGCACACCAAAGACACAAGATATACGTGGTTCACCCCAGTGTGGGGATACATCCACCAACTACTTCGCCTTATTTATTATTCGTCAATGTCTTACATTCAATTACTCCTATGCGCTAAGCCACATAGTCAAGCTTCGCACCAGATGGGAGATCTGCGCACTGATCACTTGATCCTCCTTCCAAAACTAGGTCAAGGCACACAACCAACTCTCTATAGAGCACAAATCCTTAACACATATACATTATGTTGCACAAAGCAACTCATAACTACTTTCACTTAGCTACAAGAACTTCTCTTCTTCGCTACTTCTACCATACATTCTTACTTATTTAAATACTTTTACAATCCCTTACAATAAGGTCTAATCATACGTAAACCCCATGGTCCGACATCCCATAATCCTATTACAAAAACCCTAGAGGACCCTTTACTGGGTCCACATAGCCCACAAAATTGGTGAGATCCATGATCTCATCTCTGCCTAGGTGCTTCATCTTCAACCATCGTGTCAAAGTCCAAAAGTGGGTCAACTCTGACCAAGGTTTCTTCAAAACTTGGTTGAGGGCCAACATGTGGATTGCAAAAGGGATTCCCAAAAATTTCAAACAATCAACCCTATTGAATATAAGACCAACCTTGATCCATTAGCCAGTGTAGTGTATCCTTGAAGTTTGCCTCAAACATTGTTTTTTGATCCATCAATTGTTAAAGCACTACGAAATATTTCCATTTTGACCTTATTTTTCTCTTGATCTTCATAGTGGAAAGAAATGATTTAGTCTACAAAATGGTTGTTAAATATCTTGAAAAATCAGTACCTAGTTGTAGATTTAAATAAGTAAAAAGAAGAATTGAACTTCTTAATACAAAAATCTGGACATGTTGATTTTCTTAACACTCTAAATCCAATGGAAATAAACACATAAAGACACAATCATTCATACACAAAAAATACTTGGCCAGTTCTGGTCAAATGACGCTCGAAAAACCCAACCCATAAAACTGGTCTTTTGCTTGGTGACTTATTATTATTTCAGGAAAGGAAAATCTCGGGAATTTTACATCTGTTGTTCAGAAAACTTATTTGAGGAAAAATCTCTTCCTTCATATCATTCACAGCTCTCACTCCCCCCCACCTTGCTCACAGTTTGGCTGATAGTGCACCCTATGACCTGTATGACCTTGTTGTACAACCCAGGCCGGACGACCTAGTCTCACCGTACGGGATGTACAACCTACTAGTACATCCCATATGAGGCTGGTTACTTGCTAGGATCTGGAGGTAATCTAGATGAGTAGAAATGGAGGTCGTACGACCCCTTCTCCTCTTGATGAAGCTTTATCTGTAGTTGAACCCACTCTCATTGTTGTAGATGCTCTTTCACCAAGTCGAATTATGCATAATGAGGCCCCAAAACCCTATTTCTTCCTTAGCAATTCGATCTGGACCCACCAATCATCTCAATGGATGAGATTAGATTTAAATGGAGGGATCATATCAAATTCCTTATGACTATAGGAAAAAATAAATTTTCCTAAGTCAATTAAGTGTATAAAACAAAAATTAAATTGGGCCCCTTCTTGGTGGGTCCCGCCACCATATTTGGTGCACCTCCAAATATAGTGAACCCTTTCCTCTCTAACTCCAATTCTAACACTCCCTCTTAGAGTAGAAGGTGTTCTGCACTACACCGAGTTTATTTACGAAGTAGACAAAGCTTTACCTTAGCAATGTCTTGGTCAAAATATTTGTTGTTTGTTCTCTTATTGGTAAGTACTAGAGTTTTATCTTTCCCCGTTGAACACAGTCTTTGATGTGATGGTGCTTGATCAAGATGTATTTGGAGCGATCACGAAACAATGTATTTTCAGAGAGATTAATGCAACTCTGATTGTCTCAGTGCATGATTGTGGGCTCCAATCTTTGACCAAAAGGTCCCACAAGTGGCTTCCTCAACCAAATAGCCTTGTAGGTAGCCAATATGGCAACCATATACTCATCCTCGACTAAGCTCAGTGCGATGAGTATTTTCTTCTTGCTGAACCAAGAAACAACTATTAACCCAATACTGAAAGCACACCCTGAGGTAATTTTTCAATCAATGGAACCCCCTACCCAATCAACATCAGTGAAGCCCTGAAGCCTCATGCCATCAACCTGTCTGAACTATAAACCATAATCTATTATGCCCCGGAGATATCATAACACATGCTTAGTAGCAACCCAATGTATCATGGTGGGCTCTACCATGAACTGGATCAACTGGTTAACTGTAAAACATATGTCAGGTAGTGTGTTAGTGAGATACATCAACAGACTTATGAGATTCTTGTATAAGGTAGCATTGGCCCTCTCGTCTCTGCTAGAGTCCACCTTCTTCAATTTGGTGACTAAAGGACTGGTCATGGCCTTGCAACCCTGCATGTGAAATCTCCTGAGAATCTACTCTGCATATCTGCCTTGTCTCAATAAGGTCTCGCGATCACATTGCCAAACCTCCAATCCAAGGAAATAGTGCATCAACCCTAAATCCTTCATCTCAAACTCGTGTGCAAGGTCCTCCTTGCAATCCCGAATCAAGTTGTGTGCTCATGTCAATATCAAGTCATCTACATAGAGCACAAGAATGAGAAGTTTCCCCTCAACCACTATGTAGTAGAGGTTTGGATCCGCTTCATTCTTTATAAATCCCAATCGGAGAAGGTAGTTGTCAATGTGGGCATACTAAGCCCTCGGTGCTTGCTTAAGCCCATAAAGAGACTTATTCGGCCTGCATACATGTGTGTCTCTATTCAATGTCTTAAACTCCTCAAGCTACTCCACATAAATCTCCTCCTCAACCACTATGTTAAGGAAAAAAAATTTAACATCCATCTGGTGGACTTTCCACCCCATCTGTGTTGAGATAGCCAATATAAATATGAAAGATGAATATCGCACAACAGGTGAAAATGTCTCATCATAGTCGATCCCCTCGACTTGTGAGAACCCCTTGGCTACAAATCTGGCCTTACACTTCTCCACACTCTCATCAGCCACGTGCTTGATCTTATATAACCAACGTGAGCCAACCACAAATTTTCCCTTTGGCCTGGGCACTATCTCCCACACATCACTGCACATGATAGAGGAATAATCCTCTACCATGGAATCTCACTAAACCTGCTGAGAAGCTACCTCCTTATAGGAAGAAGGCTCTGATTCTATCAACTCAGTCATAAAATTCCAAACAACTAGTATACCTCTGTGGAGGTATTATTTGTCTTAATGTAGAGTTGGGAGGCTCAACCCTCTCCTGAGCCTCTCTGATCAATTGATCTACCCACTTGTATTGTATTCTCCTTGAATTGGGAGTCACTGGTCCCATGGGATCCACATGCTTGTCTCTCTCCTCCTCAATATTCTCCTCATATTGTTGCTCGACCTGTCTCACTGTTGGCTGAGCCTCCTTCTTGGGATCCTACTTCTCCTCATCCTCTGTTGTTTTTCTCTCATGCTCTGTGGACTTCCTGAGATCCCTACTCTCCTCAAACCTAGCATCATGCTTGATCATTGGCCTCCTAAGTGTCGACACATACACCCTGTATGCCTTGGTTGTCCTGTTGTAGCCTACAAATATTCCCTTCACTGATTTGGGCTCTAGCTTCTTCCTGCTCTCTGAAGGTACATGACAGTAGACCAAACTGCCAAAGATATTGAAATGAGAAACATTAGGCTTCTTTCCTATGAAGGCCTCCTCTGGTGTAGCCCTACCTAACACCTTATGCAGACTCATGTTCTATAAGAACACTGCAATGTTGCATGCCTCAACCTAGAGAAACATGGGAATCCCCTGGTCATGCAACATGGCCTTAGCAACACCCACTATGTTGCAGTTCTTATGCTCAACCAACCCATTCTGTGGAGGATTATGAGGTGTCATGCGCTCTTTCCTGATGCCCTCCTTGGAACACAATTCCTTGAAGGCATTAGAGATGTACTGCCCTTTGTTATCTGACCTCAAGGCATTTATCTTCTTGTTCGTCAGATTCTCAGCTAAGACCTTGAACTCTACAAACCTAGACAACACTTCATCTTTGTTTTTCATAAAAAATATCCAATTTTTACGAGAATGGTCATCAATAAAAACAACATAATACCTTAATCCATGAAGGGATGGAGAAGAGAACGGTCCATAAATTTCCGAGTGAATCAACTCCAATATATCCTTGATTCTGTCATCTCTGTTGGAATAGGAAGTCTTGGAATATTTTCCAAGGGTGAAACCCTTGCACACCTCATGATGATCCACGCTGCATGGTGGAAGTCTTGTGGCTATATCCCCAAAAATATTTAGCACCCTATGGTGTAAATGACCCATGCATATATTCCACAACTCTGCTAGCTCATGACCTTGTTGGATATCCTTTTTGCTGTTCAAAGCTGCAACAACCCCAAATTGTAACTTGTAGAGGGTTTTCTCCTGAAATCCAATCTGCACTATTGTCCTGGATTTGGGGGGTTTCAAGAGGACCCTCCTCTTATGAAAGAACTCCTCATAACCCAAGTATTCAAGCACTAAAATAGACACCATATTTTTCTTCATCCCCAGAACATAGAGAAAATCTCTGAGATAGAGAGGTTTTCTAGAATCCCTCTCAAACTTGACAATACCTATACCTTTGGCTCGGTATTTTCCATCATTTCCCATCTCAATATTGAACTGCATGTCCTTCTCTATTATCTAGATGAAATAATTTATGTTCCCATTCATATGGCATGAAGCCCCATTCTCAATATACCAGGTGCTACTTGTTGTGAGAAATATTACCATGCGGACATGATAAGCTCCCCTTTGGACTAAGACTCCTATATTTGGTCCAAAGACATAAGAGAACAAGTGGTTATTACTTTCCCCATAGATCTAACTGAATCAATCAAACAAGAGAGAGAATAAGAATGTAGTGCACCTTGTTGTGATGTTTGTCCTCACTGCTCCAATCCCAACGCTTGGTCTCCAAGCTCCTCAACACAATTGAAATCCTGCAAAGACTAGTAAAGGAACTCTTCCTCCTACTCTATATGATTAGAAAAAGAAGATATATCTATGAAGACTAAAACAACAATAGACAATAAAATGTAGAACACATGAACTTGAAGGGAATAGGCCAAGTTTATATTAATTGGAAAGCCAAAAAGAGGCACTTACAAAGCATGCTTGACGATGCAACACTTATCCAAGATCTCCTCATCCATCCCTTGCATGAATATTGACATCAAAATGTTGATTCTTCCACCAGAATCAAAGGTTTGATACCTCTAATCTTCCTTTTTTTCTTCACCATGGAAATCCCTCATTATATAGGATTTGGAGGCTTAACCACCATGGAGAATATCACTCACTAGATCCACTAAATTGGGATCTCCAATATTTTTAGGGAGAAAATATCTCTCAAGTGTTTTAGGGAGGAAATATCTCTCAAGATCCACCAATTTAGGATTTTGGTTTGAGAAAATCTCTCAACCATCCATGGATTCTCAACTTCTCCTTGAGATTAGGAAACTAAATGTGAGGTGGATGCTAACACTAAAATAATTTCATTTTATGAATAATAATGAATAATTCATGCGCACATAGTATTTTGACCTTCATATGATATATTTTTCCTCCACACTGACTAGGGATTGTGACAAATGTATTTCATGGTGTCAAGGGGTTGCGACACTTGGTAAGGTGCATACGACTCTTGAGACAATGCATGCAACACTTAATAAGGTGCATACATCACTTTGTGACACTTGCAACACTTAGGGTGTGAAACTCAAGTGTGACATTTTGGTGTGTAACAGATGCCCCCTAAAGTGTGAGGTCAGAAGAGAAACTGATGGCCAAAACACTTTACAAATTATTGAATGTAAGGGTGTTGGAGTAGGAGAACCTGGCAGAAGCTGCAAACAATCATCAGTCAGTATACAAATACATTCCATTTCTGAGGAAAACATACCTATGCTCGGAATATGAGATGACTCAAAGCACGATAGTCGACCAATACACTATAGATCCATGAAAATACTAACTAAGGATATGGCCACCAGTGATACAATGTGGATCCATACCTCCATGACATGAACTAATCACAACCACAAAGAATACAAAGTAGAGCTGCGAGATGACAAAACATAGCCACGGATAAATACAATGTGGATATATGTGACATTATATATACCAACAATATTGCCAGCATGTTGATTATAGTAAAATATTTTACATGCTCAAATGATCTCCATCGCAGCCTGGGAAAAGAACATAACATAGTGAGTGCCCAAACCAGGGTCTTCGTCTCGATCCTGATGTGGTAAAAATCTAGCCATGTGAATATATGATTTGATGTCGAACATGGTAGAAACCACTTGATTACCGATCATTGAGGTAAATCGTTAACAAGTGTGAGGAAAATCACCAATGATGATAATGACTCCCAAAGTACCCTAGTACATTCTAGTGAATGTGAATAAATGAGTTTAGGTTGAAAATGTTTGGAATCATCTAATCAAAGGTCAATTATGTAAACCTGTTTTCGGAAGTGAGGAGCCCTTCCATTGAGGAATGCAGGTACCAAGGTACTGACTGGTTTCTAAATCTAATTCTTGGATAATGTGTCGAAGTCAATAGGAACAAACTTGTCGAAGGAGGGCCATGATGTATCCCTCATCATCAACATGAAACTGACACAGGAAAGTGATGTGAGATGGTAGATCGAATGAGTATGGACTAACACAAGAAACAAAAATTGGTAACACTGCAGATGGATGGTTTGAAGTGAAACTTCCCTTGAACATTATGAAGCACGATAACTCACTTGGAATCATTTACTCAATGAGTACCAAGAACATAATGTGGCAGAAAATAAGAGAACTCTTCGACTAGAACGACACATGGAATTGGTATGACTTAGAGACTAGTAGATTACTCAACTGTAAGACGAGACACAAACAAGTACCATGTTCAAGGGCGACAATAACTGCCATAAAGGATTCCAAAAAAACTTGACCCACTTCCTTCAATTTCCTCCCCATCAAGATAGATGAGTACCTCTTTATTTTCTAAAGAGCTTAAGGAGGATGACAAATGCTTGGTATATCTCTTCCTTCGGATGGGTCCCTTGACATATGTTTAATGAACCTGAGGAAGGAGGGGTTTGGTCCCATATGGGTCCTAGAGATTGGACGCACATAGGTCCTTCGATGCATAATTTTACAAGCCCAAAGAAGGTAAAATCAATGGTTTTTTCACGTTTAGAGAGTTTGAAAATAACTTAAAGACGACTCCATGGATGATTTTTTTGTAAATGTAGTCTCCCAAGACCGAAAAAAGTGTAAAAAAATATAGGGGAGAACTCTTCTAATCATTCTTGATTAGATTAGTCATTTTTAGTAATTAGTCTCGTGAGGCCAAAAAAGAAATAAACTACCACTCAAAATACGTCTTTTCAAACCTTTTAAAGAGTGTGAAAGGAAGTAAGTTCACTCAAAAATATTTTCATGTTTAGGGAGTCTCAAAAGAGATTAAAGGAGACTTCAAAGAGTTCATTTTTCACATAGATTTTGTGAGTCCTAAAAAGATATAAAAGTGTACTCGATAACCTATTCTCATGTTTTAATGAGCACGAGAAAGAACAAATACTAAGCTCAGAACTTCCCAACATAATGTCCAAAGGTTTCAAACGGGACCCATGGATAGTTGGTACTTTTCCCCCAATTGTGTGATGGAAGCTAGTGGCTTTGCTCCAACATGATGTCTAGACACTGGAGATCTGCCCCACAAAGCTTTGTTTCATCCACTGACTCTTCTCCTAACACCAATTTGTATACCCAATAGACTCCTGGTTACTAATAGGAAAATGTTAACCAGAGGAAGAAAGAGGATCAACTGACATAGGAAGATGAAATGAAGGTTTACGAGATCTAGTGAAAGACTCGACTCAAAATTTATGAGATCTAGTGAAAGACTCGACTTGGTAAATGGATCACCCTCATCAACATTGGTGGAAAAAACTCCACATGAGGTATGGATTGGTAAGAAACCCTCTCTTGAACATCTCAGAGTGTTTGGTTATGATGCTTATGTACATGTTACAAAGGAAAATTGGAGTAAGTTGGATAATAAACATGAAAAATGTATATTTATTGGTTACAAAGAGGGTATGAAAGGTTATAAGATTTGAAACCCATAAACTAAGAATATTGTTTACAGTCTAGATGCTGTTTTTAGATAGGTTAAAGATGTTCCCAAATAGGAATTCCTACCATGGGAAGAAGAACCTAAGAAAACAGAGTTTTATTTGGATGATCCAAAATATGATTCAACAAAAGAAGATGAAGCAGAAGAAAAAGAACCTCATACCCCAGTATTGAGGATATCAGTGAGGGAAAAAAGGAAACCATAGAGGTATAGTCCACCTGATTTTTTTATAATTTTTCTTTATCTATTATTGATGATCATCCCAACAATGTCAGGGAAGTAATGAATTCAGAGGATAGTAAACTCTAGAAGAAGACCATGGTTGAAGAGATGGATGCCTTGGAGAAGAATACCATGGTTTAGTGAATTGCATGAAGTATTTTTCTGCGAATTCTTGAATCTGTTGTAGGAGTGGTTATTGAGGTTGAAGGACAACCATCCTACGAATCAGATCAAACAACTAGAGTGGCATTCTGTAGATATCGCACAGTTGAAACAACTCAATAATAACTTTACTGTAAGTTTTGAACCTATGAATTAAAGAAATGCATATAGATTCTTAAGAAAATAAAAATTAATCAATGACTCATACACATAGTACACAGAGATTTATACCGGAAACCCTTAACCGGGAGAAAACCATTCAATGCCTAATTGTATTAATTTCACCATTTACCACACACACACACACACACACACACACACACACACACACACACACACACACACACAATGTTTTTAGGTATTTCATAGATACCAAAACCCTAATCTCTTAATCCAAGATTAATTTAGAAAACCGCTAACAATAGAAAAATCTACTAAAATAGAAAAAACGCCCAAAAAATATTTTCGGGATGCTTCCCCGAATGATGTGCATAACAAGGGGGGCATACCTTGCCCCCCTTGGGACCCCCCTAGGAAGATCCCGATGCACATGAAACAAAGAGCACTACTAGAGGGATCGCCAGACACAATTTTCGAATCTGACGCGCCCACACATACATATGAAAATAATATAACACACAGCCAACATTCTCCCACTTGTTGTTTTCTTTGCATCCAGGGTTCCACAGGATTATATAGTCAACAACACATGGAAACAATTCCCATTGTTACTCTACACTAGGAGAACTTTTCTGTGCTCACATAATTTGTCAATGAATCTGCAACATTCTTCAAAGTGTCAAACTTTTGCAGCAACACCTTCTTTTCTTCAACCACGTCTCTCACAAAGTGATACTGAACATCAATATTCTTTGTCTTCGAATGATAAGCTGGGTTCTTTGCCAGGAATTTTTCACTCTAACTATCACAATCTAATCTCACTGCTTGTTGTACCAACCCAATACCTGAACACAATCTTTGTAACCATACTACTTCCTTGCTTGCATGAGTGGCTGCCATGTATTCAACTTCTGTAGTTGAGAGTGCCACTACAGCCTGTCTTCTGCTCATCTAACTGATTTCTCCTCCAAATAGGTTAAACACATACCCACTTGTAGATCTTCTACGCTCCAGATCTTCAGCCCAGTGTGCATCAAGAAAGCCATGTATGTCCACCACTCTATCCAATCCTGGTCTTCCTTCGTAGCACAATCCATAATTGGTAGTGCCACATAAATACTTGAAGACCCTCTTTACTATTGTCCAATGCTCCTTTCCTAGTTTTGACATATACCTACTCAAAAATCCCACTACATGTCCAATGTCCGGTCTAGTACAGACCATTTCATACATCAAACTGTCAACTGCACTGGCATACAAAACATGGGATATGTCCTCTTCTTCTTCCTGTGTCTTGGGACACTGATCTGTAGATAAATTTACACCTATAGGAATAGGAACCTTGACTGGTTTATTTCCATGCATATTAAACCTCTACAATATCGTCTCAACATATTTTCTTTGATTCAACCAGAGTTTCCTGTTTGCATGATCTCTTTTAATCTCTATTCCCAGAATGAAGTTAGCAGCACCGAGATCCTTCATGTCAAATTTGGAGGATAGCTGTGATTTCACCTCCTTGATAACATCCATGTTATTTCCTACCAACAACATGTCATCAACATACAACACTACATAAATGAAGTGATTACCAACCTTCTTGGAATATACACAGTGATCAACCCTGCTTCTCACAAATCCCAATCCAAGGATGTATGTGTCAAAATTTTGGTACCACATCCTAGGTGATTGCTTCAGAACATATAATGACTTCTTTTTCTTACAGACCAACTCTTTCTTTCCCTTCACTACAAATTGTTACACATCAAAATTACTCACCTGGATAAGTGTCACATGTTCCTCTCAATTGTCGTAAGTGTCGCATCTCTCTTACAACTTTTGCAAGTGTCGCAAGTTGTTCACAAGTGTCGCAAATGATGTTCAGACATGTTTCCATGTCAAACGACACTAAGGAGACACTTATAACATCTCATATGCTTGATTTGAAGAAGGAGAACTGGTTCACTGAATTCAAACAACTCTTGACACCTGAAGAGAGCCCTGAAACAAAGGTTTTGAGGAGGAGCGCTCCCCTATTTCATCCCTAGAAGCGTTGGCGCTCCCCTACAAGGCTTCAGGGAGCGTTATAACGCTCCCCAGCCCCCTCTGAAGGAGCGCTGCTCATCTTGAAGGCACTGGCGCTCCCCTAAATCTTACCAGGGAGCGTTACAGTGCTCTGATGCCCCTTCTAAGGGAGCGCTGCCTAATCTGAGATAGTAGTTGGCCCGTTGAGGAGAATAAGGGGATGATCTTTCAAGATTAGGAGGCAGTTGTGTTCGAATTCTTGGTTTCATCAAGAAATCCCTGATCTAAGGAGAAGGTTCCCAACTTGTTCTAAAGATAACTCAAGAGGTTAAGCTCCTCTTAACCTATATAAACAAGCTCTATGATGGTGGAAGGGGGAAGAACTGAAGATATGGAACTTATGATCTTGGAGGAAACTCACAGTCAGCCAAAGGAGAGTGATCAGTGAAGTTGTTGTCATCTAGGTTGTGGATCTTTCAGGAAAGGGTTAGATGAAGGTGACTTGACGAAGCTGTCGCATTCGCATCTACGATTGTAAGTATTGCTGTCATTATTCTCATCAATATGACATGCTTGGCCTGTTTCTTTCTAGTTTGTGTCTAATGTCACATGAACTTATCATTAATTGATAGATCTGTTTTCAAGCTAATATCAATAGAATAGGAAGTGGTCGTATCTTTTTTTGTCCACAGGATCTAGCTAGAAGCAAAGGATCGAAGCACAACCAGGAGAGTGCAGGGACAAACATAGATAAAGAGGTACTTATATTGTCCTTCCTTCTCATGTGTTAGTTTATATAGATTTGAAAGGAAGTCAGTGACCATGTTAAGCATTTTCTGTCTAGAGTTAGGGTCAAGCTCTTAGAGGCGATTTACCTATTCGCAGGGAGATTTTCCTACAACACAAATCCTTTTGGTTGATTCATGTAGATTTCATCTTCCAGATCCCCATGTAGGAATGTTGTCTTTACATCCATCTATTCCACTTCAATATCAAAAGCAACAACAATATATAAAATAAATCTAATAGAAGTTAACTTATCAACATGAGAAAAAATCTCACCAAAGTCAATTCCCTCTACTCAGGAATAACCTTTTTCTACTAAACGTGCTTTGTATTTCTCCACTTTTCCTTCTGCATTAAACTTATTCTTAAACAACCATTTGCTACCAATATATTTTATTCTAGCTGGAAACTCAACTATATCCCATGCCTCATTCTTATCCAAGACATCCATTTCTTCAACCATGGCCTTCTTCCAGAGTTTACTATCCTCTTAATTCACTGCTTCCCTAACAGTTCTGGGATCATCATTAGTAATAGATAAAGAAAAATTGGAACGAAAATCAAGTGGACTATACCTTTCTGGTTTCCTTCTTTCCCTCACTGATCTCCTCAATACTGGGGTATGAGGTTCTTCTTCTTCTGCTTCATCTTCTTCAAACGACTCAGATTTTGCATCGTCTAACTCCAACTCTATTTTCTCAGGTTCTTCTGGCCTTGGTAGGAATTCCTATTTGGAAACATCTTTTACCTCTCTGAAAACAACATCTCGACTGTAAACAGTCTTCTTGGTTTATAGGTTCCAAAGATTATAACCTTTCACACCATATTTATAACCAATAAAGATACACTTTTCATCCTTTTTATCCAGCTTACTCCTATTTTCCTTTGGAACATGTACATAAGCATCACAACCAAACACTCTAAGATGTTGAAGAGATGGTTTCTTTCAAGTCCATACCTCATGTGGAGTTTTATCATCCAATGTTGATGAAGGTGATCGATTGACTAGGTAACATGTTGTACCCATTGCCTCTGCCCAAAATTCTTGTCCTAACTCGACACCGCTGAGTATACTCCTTGCTTTTTCTATCAGTGTCCCAGTCATCCTTTTTGAAACTCCATTATGTTGAGGTGTGTATGGAGTAGTCTTCTGCCTTTCTATACCACACTTCTTACATAATTATTTGAATGCATTTTCACAGAATTATCCACCATTATATGTCCTCAATACCTTTATTTTTCGTCTCTATATGATTTTATACCAGAGCCTTAAACTCTTTAAATTTATCAAATACCTCAGATTTATTTCTAAGAAAATAAATCCATGTGTTCCTTGAGAAATAATCTATGAATGAAACATAATACACAGATTTACCTAGTGATGGAACATGCACAGGTCCAAACACATAATTGTGTATGAACTCTAAGATCCCCTTTTCTCTCGTAGCATCAAATGGAAATCTTAGTCGATTCTATTTTCCATTTATGCAATGTTCAAAAAAATCAAAATCCAGAGTGCAATTAGACATACCTTCAACCATACCTTTACTGTGTAGTGTTCGAAGGCCCTTTTCTCCAATATGCCACAGTCTTTGATTCCATAGCATGGTCTTCTTTCCAGGGACAGTATTGGTCTTGTATTCTTTATTTGTCTGCTCAGGGACAACATAACTGTTACACTGATTAGTATAAGTTCTTCCAAACAACTTGTACAGAGTTCCACACCGAACTCCCCTCATCAACACCATTTCTCCTCGTACCATCTTGCAAGTGCTCTTTCCAAATACAGTATCCACTCCTGCATCATCCAACTTTCTTATAGATATTAGGCTCCTGGCTAGTTTTGGAATGTGCAGAACCCCAGGGAGAGTTCTAATCCTTCCATATTTTAGCAACAACTTAACCCTTCCATGTCCCATGATTTTTGTTGTCGAGTCATCTCCTAGGAATACATCACCACCATCATATTTTTCATATTCAAAGAACCACTCCTTGTGAGGAGTCATATGGTATGACACACTTGAGTCGATCAACCATACATCACGGTCTACATGTGTACCTATAGATTCCAGGTAAACATCACCTCCTTTTTCAATGGAGGTTTTCTCCTCTGTGGAAGAGGTACTATCAGATCCCTTTGGTTTATCAACCTTCTTAGACTTCCAATCTTTCTTATAATGCCCTATTTTACCACACTTCCAGCATTTCCTCAAATATTTTCTTGGAGACTTAGATCTACCTTAGATTTAGATCCCCCCCCCCCTGAAGTATTACCAGGATTCCTGTCTTTGGTACGACCTCTTACAAATAAATCATATGTTCTATGACCATCCATGCTTTTCTACCTTAGCTCTTCAGATAACAAGGATGCAACTATATCCTCATACATCAATGTAGATTGAGTGGTACTACCAATTGCTACAACCAGATTATCCCAAGATTCTGGAAAAGAACATAAAAAATTAATACACTTATCTTCTTATGCAATCATAATATTAACAGAGACAAGTTGACTTACCAGAGTATTAAAGGAATTTAGATGTTCTGTCAAAGAATCTCCATCTTCCATCCTAATATGATACAACTTATTTCGAAGAAACAACTTTTTTACCAGGGACTTTGATTAATACAAATTCCCTAACTTATCCCATAGTTCCTTGGATGTAGATTCTCCTGAGACATTCAACAACATCGAATCTGCTAGGCAGAGCTGAATAATACTCCTTGCTCTTCTATCCAACTTCTCCCAATCTTCCTTCGACATACCAATAGGTGGTGTACTAGTAGTTTGTGTACCATTTTACTATGTTGCAGTAGGCTACGTATCAGTAGGCTGTGTACCAGGATCCATAGCGATCCATTGTTCTTTGTCTACAAGAAGGTCCTCCATCTTGAGCTTCCATAGCTCAAATTTTTTACCGTTGAAATTATCTATCTTGATTCTAGAAGAACTCACCATTCCTCTTTCTACACTCGAATATCCATTGCAAAAGCTCCCACTAAACCTAGGTTTATCACAGACCCAAGATAAAATTGATCTATCAGGACTGTGCCAAACCCTCAAAAACAAAGGTGTCCCTCTGAAGCTAAAAATGAGCTCTGATACCACATGTAAGTTTTAAACAAAGGCTGTAATCCCATATCTTTGTTGGTATATTCGAATTATATACATTGTTTCTTATGTTTTTCTTAGTGCCATATAGCTTCCATCCTATCAGTGCACTCATAAGCTTAAGATGCAAGTATTTACTTATGATGTCTGGCCATCTACTATATACAAATCTTATATATGTTTCTGCTGGTATGAAGAAGTATCTTACCTATCATTACTAGCCATTCACATATGTTTTTCTGTAGGTATTTCTTGCTAGCATAATGAGTCTTCTCCATGTTTTCACACATTGATTAAAACATTCTGAGCAACATAGTTGAAATCCTTGGTCTTTCAAGTGACCCATGTCTTTCTAAATGGATGTGAGTTTATAATGTCATCCGATTTGATCCTTTTTCCTCCACGGTTTATTGATCTATTTAAGTTACCAAGCTTACACCCTTCTACATCCAGGGAGTGATTTCTTGGAGTGATAACAAAATGGCGCCGTTGCCGAGGAACGAAATTGAAAGCAGAGTTTCCCTGGGAGAACGACATAGATCTTTGTCTGGATGACAAACAAGAGACAAACATAAAATTTGACTGTAATCATTTTCCTGGCGACTCCACATTAAAGACTCCACCGGGGAGGATCTGATTAATAGAAGATGAAGAAGTTGAACTCTAAATCCAGGTATCAGTTCATGAGTTTGCTTCGTGAACTTATGTTGTTCTTTATTAGCTCCTTCATATTCGTCCCTTCACATGTTAAAAGAATTATCCTCTGTTTTGTATATTCTGAAGATTATCAGACTTCTTTTATACATCCATCTTTAGAAGAAGATTTGCAGCCTGCTTGCATTATAGATGTTGATTCAGTCATTTTTCCTCAGCCTGCTCATAAATATGACGACTATATTTCAATTCCTTCAGAATCTAATCAGCCACGTTATCTTGAAGAAATCACAATTGTTTAAAAACCCTATCAGATTTCAATTCCTTTTACCAAAAATTCTGAACCTTGTCAACAACTTACTATCTTTCATGATCATCCCACATACTTTCAAATCAAAATTAGGATGAAGATGTTCAAGCCTTTAAAGATTTCATTTCTTATTCATCCTTATCCTCTTGATTGTTATGAATATCTTCCCTTGTTTTTTGGAGAGAATCAAGCTTCAACTAAAAGACACTTGGAATCCTTTGAGGATTTTATTGATCGTTTTTAGATTGTTCATGAAGATGTGATCATGAGATTTTTCTCTAAATATTTGATCAGAGATGTTGTTGTTTGGTTTAAGGGTCTAAGAGCTGATTCCATTGACTCTTGGATCAAGTTCTCTAATGTTTTTATGAAGAATTGGGGTGAACATAAATCACCAGATTCTTACGTTGCTGATTTCTGTGCTATGAAAAGAGAACATAATGAAACTTTTCCTTCTTTCAATGGAAGATTTTGCATCATATACCATGGTATGCATTTGGATATCAAGCCTACAGAGACAACTGCCATGATATATTATGTGACGGGATTGCATTCAAAACTTTACCTTCTTCTGCTAGAAAGGAAATCTTCATCATTAAGCATTCTGTTTGAAGTTGCTCTAGAGGTGGAAGAAAATATTCATGTTTCCAGGAGGATCCGAGAGCAGACTAATTTTGAAAATCTGCATAAATTTGAGCCAACAGAATGTCAGTGTAGTTCATAATCTAAGCAAAAAGGTAATGACTATGAGGCAGTTTCAGAACAACAACAAGCAACTAAAATTATTTCAGATTGTGAATCAGATCCTTCAACATTTGCAAATCTTTCTAGAGACAGGTATTCATATAAAGTTTATGATCAATTTACAAATCGAATTAAGCCTATGATAACTCATGATTGTATAGAAAACTACATTTTTATAGCTGATCAAAATATTTGTTATTCAAATACTGCTCTATCATCATTCTCTGAACATTATTCTGAAGAAGAGGTCAAAAGATTTGATGATCACAAGGTAATCATAAAAGAAGAAGAAGGTTATCAATATTTTGGCAGAGAAGCAGTCATACAGGTGGAACTTTTTCCTGAAGACCAACATATTTCTAATATTAGTTTCAAAGATCCAGTGGCAGCCTTCATAGAATCATACATTTCAGAGAACATGAAGACTTCAGATTTGTTAAACTTATCAGTATTTCTAGATGATTTTGGTTTTGTGAATGATTTTTTATCACTGTTGTTGCATTTCAAACAACAAATATTGATCAGTGAGGATGATGAAATCATTTCAGTATTAAAATTACTTGGATAGATGCTATGGAAATTTTCCTTTACCTAACCAAATTGCAGAATTGGTTAGAGTAGAGTAGATAAGAAATAAGCTTACTACCCATGCATTTCTTTTCTTTCATTTTGCAGCAGATGTAGCAGTTACTTTGTGTGAATAAGGGAAGTCTTGAAGATATAAATAGATCATCTATATAGGTCATGAAAGATTTTCAGAAAGAGGTGAATGGATGACCCCATGCCCAATGGAATACTGACTCCATGCCCAATGGAATACTGACTCCATGCCTAATGGAACACTAGACATTAAATTCATATTTTATTTTTCTGGAAAGGCATTAGATCTGTGGTTCTTGGAAACCTCGCAGGGAGGTCTCCATTCCAGTTGGAGCCATATGTTAGTGAGAAAAAATAACTTGCTAATGATTTCCAAATCACATGATAAGAGGATCATTAGGTAGAAGAGTGATTTCTAAATCTCAAAGTTTGGAGGTTTTAAGAAAGGCTCAAATTCATATCAATTCAATAAAATGAGGATTTCACCTCTAAAAATAGGCCAAAATTTAATTTTAGTTTTCGACGACTAAATGTGAAATTTACAGTGTAATGAGTCGCCGAAAATCTCTGACTTTCGGTGGCTAAAAGGAAAAATACACAACTAATGAGACATTGAATGTGCAGAAGAGTCCAGAATCACCTTCTTTCTGCCCAAATCGCGATTTTCCGATTCTAGAACACGTGGGAATGATATAAAATGAAGGATAATAATTGTGGGAATACAGATCATGCTCCCTTTCAATTTTTGGAGGCATGTGATAAGGAAACAACACCAAATGACACTTTATTTTGGGCATAAATCACTAGAACCATCATTGACAGATTTCGAATCCTATGATCTTCACCTACAAGATGCCAAATAATGCTGAAGACTGTCAAATTCGACTTATGGTAATAAGATTGGATCATATATGCTAGAAGATCCATTTTGATTATGTTTATTTTAGGTATTTTAGATCCATTAAAATAGGATCTTGAAAATTTGATGTAAAGGCTATTAAAGCCTAAGAATTCTCAGAACTTAGGGGGGAAAAAAACAGTCTGAGGACTGTGGTTCTATTCTTGAAGACTTGTACATTTCATCCTTTGGAGATGTCCATGAATATATCTTGACATTGAGCTTCTTTCACTTTATTTTTTCAATTTTCATCTCCTTTCTTTCCAAGTTTATGTATACTCAATGACAAAAGGCTGTCATCCCATCTCTTCGTTGGTATATTAGACTTATATACATTGTTTCTTATGTTTTTCTTAGTGCCAGATAGTTGTCATCCTATCAGTGAACTCATAAGATTAAGCTGCAAGTATTTACTTATTATGTCTGTCCATCTACTATATACAAATCTTATATATGTTTCTGCTGGTATGAAGAAGTATCTTACCTATCATTACTGGCCATTCACATATGCTTTTGTGTAGGTATTTCTTGCTAGAATAATGAGTCTTATCCATGTTTTCACACATTGATTAAAACCTTATGAGCAACATAGTTGAAAGCCTTGGTCTTTCAAGTGACCCATGTCTTTCTAAATGGATGTGACTTTATAATGTCATCCGGTTTGATCCTTTTTCCTCCATAGTTTATTGATCTTTTTAAGTTACCAAGCTTATACCCTTCTACAATCAGGGAGTGCTTTCTTGGAGTGATAACAATATTCGCAGTAGATTTTTGGTTATATAGTATTATTGCAGGGTTTATCACAGAATTTGCAGTTGATACTGGGAAGTTGTACACTGTTGCAGAACAATATTTTATGAAGGGACCTAGAGGTAGGTACATCAGATCACTATACACTTCTATAAATATTTTATTGTATGTCAAAGGTGTGATGACCATGGAATCAGACAACTAAACCTCCCTGTGCACATGGGGGAAGGGGGAAGCACTGACAGGAGTCTGAGATATGGATAAGGAGATGGCTAAAGGGAAGTAGAAGGAGGCCATGGACCCAATCATGATGGATGAGGACCAGAAAAATAAGATAATGGAAAAATATAGGAAGACGTGCAACGGTGGACCTTACCAATATAAGATAAATAACAAAAAGAGGGCCATATCCGACAGAGAGGGATTGCAGAGCGATGAAGAAGAGGTAGAGGATCTCTGGGAAGTGGAGCAGATTGAGGAAATCATGCACAGAATATATGAAAGGAAAACAAGAGGTCTAGGGTCAGGAATAGAAGGAAAAACTCAATTCCAGATCACAGTGAGTGTGGAACCTACAACCCCATGTGCAACTAATGCACCTGAAGGAACACCAGCTTTTAGACAACTATTTTTTAGTATAAAATGGGAAGCAAGTCAGGGGTTTAATAGGGGACAACCAACTAGAGGTACAAGTTCATGAAGTAATAGTCAACTATATACACCACATGGAGGCAGTAGTTCAACACAATCCAACATGGCAGGAGTAGATTCCACTATCATATTACCAAAATTTCAGGGAGAGGCATCAAAGGATCCTAAAACACATTTATTTGTTTGTGAAAATATCTGGGAAGCAAAGAAGGTCACAAATGAGGATAAAAAAGTTGCGCCATTGACCATAACACTTAGAGACCATGCGCTAGACTGGTGAATGAACCTTGATGTAAACAATCCACAAGGAGCACCAAAAACTTTTGCAAAGGTGAAAAAGTTGTTGGTCAATGATTTCTAGAAGCCAAGCTCACAAGACCAGTAAATGAACGAAATGATTGAGATTAGGAAGAAACCAAGTGAGTCTGTCTAGGAGATTTATCAAAGGTTCAAACGTCTGAAAGGTAAGTTGAATTACTCTATTACTGACATGCATCATAGAAAATTATTTGTGAATTCACTATTACCACACTTGAAGTATCGTTTGAGACAACATAAGTTTCAAACTCAAGTAGAGGCTCTGCAAGAAACCCTACAGCTGGAAGAAAACCAATATCAAGAGACAAATCCAACAATAGAAGAATTGAAAGAGGATCTGAAGAATATGACATTTCAATTGAACCAAAATAAAGGGAAAGAGAAGAGAGAAGTTAATTGGTGTACGTTATGTAGGACAAAAGGACACCATAAGAATGAATGTCCAAGATTTGTGCAATACTTGGAAACAAGGGTGCCAAATCCCTTTCCAATAGGAGGACCATGGTGTGATATTTGTAAGACACATGGGCATGATCCATATCATCATCCAATGATGCAGAAGTATAAGTCAGTGCCAAAAATTTCATACTACAATTTTTTCAAATTAGTGGGTCATGATGACAAGGATTGTAGAACACTAGAATTGATGAGATAAAGAACATCAGACACCTACATGTTGGAAGCAGAGATGATGACAGGCCAAGATGCATCACAGTTCAATAATGTGCAACCACAATTCAATCACATGTAGCCATAGTACAACAATACGCAACCATAGTATAATCCCATGCAATATAACCAGATACCACAATATAATGCACCACACAAATATCGAGGTGGATGCCGAGGCAAAGGAGGATTTGGAAGAGGTAGAGGGCCAATAGTCTGCCACAATTGTCAACAACCAGGAAACTATGTAAGATATTGTCCACTTCCACTTGTGACATGTATTTATTGTCGCACAATAGACCATGAAACACAAGACTTTCCAACACTCTTGGGAGAAATACAGGAAAAAAGGAACCAAAACAATCAGAATGTCCATTGGATTTTTGCAGAATTTAGGGATGATGGGAAGAATATCAACATAGTTACTCGACGAGAAGAAAAGATGGGAGCTGATACAACAAAAAAGGGTCCAGGTCAACACTAGTGGGTCAAGAAGAACACTGAGCCACATAAGCATTTTGATGTGCAGAAAGAAAAGGAGATGTTTAAGGAATTGAGATAGGAGATTCTAAAAGAGAACATTGCATCTACATCAATTGCGCAACAAACTCAAGATCCACCAATGTACAATATTTTATCTTCAATGGATCACACCAACAAAGGAAAACATTCAGAGAAACTAAGTAACATAAAGACTTTTTTTCAATCCTGTGTTCATTTATTGAATGATCCATCATCCATGAAGGTCTTACATAATTTGGTAGAAAGATGCAACACATAAGTAGAAGGAAAAATAGAATAGAAGACAGTTAATCATCTCCATACGAGGAGAAGAACAAGTAGGGAATTCAGGTTAAATGCCAACATTGGGGATTTCAATATGGAAGATATCATACTTGACTTAGGCTCTTAAGTGAATGATTTTCCTAAGAAGACGTGGTAGTGTATGGGAGAACCCACATTAGGATATTCACTTGTCCAGTTGAAATTGGAAAATCAACATAAAGTGTTACCAATTGGAAGACTTAAAGGTGTGATAGTAGACCTGGATGGAGTGCGCACTATGGAATATTTTGAAGTTATAGAAATAGTGGATGGCACAACACCTTACCCAACATTACTAGGACTAGAATGGGCATTTGATAACTAGGCTGTGATCAACTTGAAGACATGGAAAATGAATTTTAAATTAGCCGAGTATAGAGTGATTGCACCATTGGATCCTTAAGAAGGAGAAATATTTGTAGAGGTGACATGTTTGGACTTGGAAGAAATAAATCAGTTATATAGGACTATCATGCGAGAAGAAGATTATGTCAACCCAACTGTAGATGGGGTACTCAGCTGGAGAAGCATTACATCATGTGCCTCAGACTCAGATATAGGTCAGAATAACTGGCACAAAGACTACATGAAGTCTCCACAAGGAGGTGCACAATAATAGAGTGCACAGTAAGGTGGGTTGGTACAGACATGAGTGAACCTCCCAATTTTCATGGTTTGAATTCTTAGAAGAATTATTGAAAAATTATGAGGAAGAAGTTTTGGAAAATCAGACGTTGTTTTCCCAGGATATTGCACTCAAGGAAACACCTGCAAGATGGTCGGGTGTGCACAAGGAAACAATTCAAGTCTGGTATCAGTGTAAAAGGTTACTACACATTAGATTTGGCACAGAACAATGGAACAACACATTAAAAAAATATGATGGGCGAGGAAGACCAACTGAGCACATAGAGAAATGCAGAACACAATGGAGGTTGACACCACTGGAGGACTGGCCTCATTACTTTATTCATACATTGAAAGGGATACCAGGGAACTAGTACATAGACCAGGAAATGCGTAGAGGCACTACAAAATGGACAATATTACAACATAATTTTTTGGTAACTTTCTAATTTAAGCATGAGAACCCCAACATTGATTCATCCTTGAATCTGATACAAGGAATGATATTTTTTGAGTATCTTGAGGTAGAAATTATCACATAATATCAACAACAGAACAAACAGATAGTTAAGGACTTACTCTCATGTTATCATGTTGCAGAGGAAGCACCAGATGAAGACGATCCATGCAACATTCAGATATCAGGTATTGAAGGTGAGAGAGAGGTGGAAGGTCCATCTTTGGGGCCAGAGGAATTTTCTACACCAATTAAGGTCAAGAAAGTCAACATTGGGACAACAGAAAATGCTAAAATGGAAAGAATTGGGGACTACTAGGATGAGGAGACACTAGAAATGATAACATAATTACTACACGAATACAATGACTTGTTTCCAACAACCTTTACATAGATGAAAGGAATAGCAGGTAAGCTGGGTGAGATGAAGATACCCCTAAAACTAGATGCTAGACCTGTTAGACAAAGACCTTACAGGTTGAATCCAGTTTATAAACAAAAAGTGAAAGAATATCCTGACCGAATGATGGAATATGATATCATAGAGCCAGTGGAAGAATCCGAATGGATCAATCCCATGGTAGTCCAGGAAAAGAAACAAGGGGGAATAATAATTTGTGTTGATCTAAGGAAATTAAATGATGCTTGCTTACATGATCCTTTCCCTACCTCTTTTATAGATGAGGTCTTGGAGAATGTGGGATGCCAGGAAGCATATTCATTCACATATGGATTCTCAGGTTATCATCATATTAAAATATCTCCAAAAGATAGGCATAAGACTACATTTTCTATAGAATGGGGATCCTATTAGTATACATTTATGCCTTTCAGATTGAAGAACACACCAACCATGTTTTCAAGGGTGGTCATAGCTACTTTTAAATATTTCATACATAAGTTATTATAATTATATCTGGATGACTGGATTGGTTTGGTCTTTTGAAAGATCATGTAGAAGTCCTAAGACTAATGTTGGAAAGATACAAGCAATGTAAGATCTCATTAAACATCAAGAAATGCATTTTCAGCACACCTTTTGGGATTGTGTTAGGACATGTGGTATATAAACAAGGGATATTGGTTGACCCTACTAAGATTGTTGTAATTGTGAACTTACCACCACCGAAGTCAATGCGCCAGTTAAGAGCCACACTTGGACATACAAGGTACTACCGAAATTTTATCAAGGGATATGCACAAATTACTAGACCGATGAAAAAGTTGTTGAAGAAAGACACCAAATTTTAGTGGAATGAGGATTGTCAGTAGGGATTGGATATTTTGAAGGAAAATATGGTGACAAAACCTATTTTAGTGTTTCCATATTGGGAAAATACATTTCATGTGCATGTAGATGCATAAAAAATAACACTTGGAGCGATTCTGGCGTAGCCAGGAGAAGGTGACTTAGATCATCCTATAGGATTTGTAAGCAGGAAGTTATTAGAATTAGAGAATAATTACAACACCACATAAAGAGAAGGCATGGCCATGGTGTATGCAATACAAAATTTCATTCAATACTTATTAGGAAAGCATTTTAAAATGTTCACAGTTCCCTCAAATATCTAGTCAACAAGCCAATGTTGGGGGAGAGGATCTGCAGATGGATATTATTGTTCCAGGAAGTTGATTTTGAAGTAATAGTTAAACCAAGGAAACTGAATGTAGGACCATATCACTTTTCAAGGGTAACCAATGGAGAAGAACTTACTAACTTAGAAGAAAAATCCCCTAATGCACAATTATTTTCAGTACAAATAGATGATGAGTACTTTTTTGATATCATTGAATTCTTGAGTACAAGAGTTGGGCAAAAGGAGTTTAGTACCACACAGAATAAAAATCTAGTAGTCAGAACTACAGACTATCAACTAATTGCAGATCATCTATACAAGCTGGACGTAGATAACATTTTGAGAAGGTGTGTGTTGGAACATGAACGACCCATGGTTCTAGCAAAGTCTCATGAAGGCATAGCAGAAGGACATTATGTAGGAAAATATACCGCACAGAAGGTATGGCACACAAGTTTATGGTGGCCAATAGTTCATAAATATGAAAAAGAATATTGCTAGAACTGTGATGTCTGTCAAAGAGTTGCCAAACCCAACAGGAGGGATGAGTTGCCCCTAAGACCCCAAGTAACTCTTCATGTATTTGAAAAGTGGGAAATAGATTTTGTCGGACCTATTAATCCACCAAAAAGAAGGTCAGGAGCCAAATACATCATTACCGTGAGAAAATACTTAACCAGATGGGAAGAAGCAACACTGAGCAAGGATTGCATCGTAGAGACAACAACACACTTCTTATTTGAGAAGGTGATTACAAGATTCATATGTCCCAGGATATTGATGAGTGACCAAGGAATCCATTTTATTAATAGCAGCATCTAGGATATGACTGAGGAATTTGAATTCTATCACCAAAAGAGTACACCATATCATCCTCAGGCACATGGGACAGTAGAAGCTTTCAACAAGATTTTGGAGAATGCCTTGAAAAATATTTGCAATGTGAACAAAGATGATTGGGATTTAAAAATACTAGCAGTATTATGGTCATGCAAGACTACATTCAAGAATTTGATAGGCCAGACACCATTTAGATTGGTGTATGGAAAAGAAGAAGTGGTACCATTGGAATTTTTTGTACCCAGTCTGTGCATGGCCGCAATTAAAAATATGACAGAAAGAGACATAGTACAATAAAGGTTAAGTCAACTTATGGAGTTGGAAGAAGACAAGATTCTATAAGGATTCCACCAAGAGGTGCAGAAAGCAAGGGACAAAGTTGTTGGATTACTAAGAGGGGGGGGTGAATCAATAATAAGGTAATTATAATCTTTTTTCTTAAAATGTTATATCAATGTAGAATTATTATCCAATAATGAGTAGTAAGAAATAAACAATCACACACATACACAATACACCAGTGTTTTACGTGGAAACCCAAATCGGGAGAAAACCATGGAATGCTTTTTCTTATATGTCTTGAAGAATTACATTCATTGGAAGCACCAACTTCCTTTGTTTTCCAGATGCAACTGGTAGGAGACTCTAACCCCCTAGTTTCTCAGACTACAACCTGAGGGAAGCTCCAACTCCCAAATTCTTTGGCTACAACCAAAAGGAGGCTACAACCCCCAATATTCTCCGACTACAACCGAAAGGTGGCTACAACCACCTGTCCTTGCCTCGTCCTGCCACCCTAAAGTAGAAGTAGAATGATGGAACCACTGTCACACTATCACTGTTGAGACCCGAAATTGACACCCCCATTACCCTATTATACTCTTCACCTATACCTTTTTGGCCTACCTAAATCTTGAGTGAATGACAAGAACGCTACCAATTGCCAGTAATAAGGTCATAAGGTAAAGTATAGTTAATTCATGCATTTTGTGGTTTATTGAGTTAAGGAATTAAATATTTCATGTACTAATGCTCGATTTGTCATATGTGAATATTTGACCTCTAGATGTCTAGTGTTCCTGTACCATCTCAGCCATCCGGTACCCGCACAACAAGATTGTTGTTGTCCGAATCCGGTACCAAGCGCATCTAATACTAAAATAACATCTGTTGTGATCTGGTACCAACACACACTGTTATGATCTAGTACCAAAGGCCACACACTGTCATGATCCGGTACCACCTTTTGTGCCCTGTCGTGATCCAATACCATCTGCCTGATACGATCCGGTACTAATATGGAAGAGCCTAATGCACTAAGTTAAGTGCCAGATCTCGCCTAAGTCAATTGGTGGACATCTATTTGTTTTAGCAAGGCTATGATAAGAACATTTTGTTAATTGCCTCATCCTCATGCACTTCATGTCATGAGGATGAAGCTAAAGATGTAACAGAATTATTAAACTTAACAACTAATTGATTTTCAAATCACTTCGCCTCCTTGTGTTTCACGATTCAGACTATTAAATAGTCGTGGCAAGGATGGTAGAGGGAGTAGGAGAATTAACATATTATCAATATGTGAAGCAGTGTGTGATAGTACAAAACATATCTTGAGTGAAGATTAATGGAATGTCATTTTGTCTCCATATTCTGATTATCTATGTGTGAGTTGAGTTGTTAACGAAAGTTTTGATTTCATGTTTTGAAATGTGAGTGAGAGTAATGTGTGTGTCGAAAGCAAGCTTCCTGTAGACTTCAATAGCTGACCTGTTGAAGTAGAAAGGTCCCACTGCCCAACAAAGGTCAGCCTCTTTGTAGATTAGCATTAGTATTTGTTTTCAGTAGTATAAACATTGAATTAGCTAAAGCTTTAACTCTGTTAGATGATAGTAGTACATATCAGATTAAGATTTTCATTCTATAAATGCTTAGAGATATTTAATTGCTCTATGCCCTATTTTTGTTCTCATGAATTTGATTTCCTTGAGTGATCATAGATGTTGGCAGCAACAGTCAAAACTACTTGGATAAGAACTAGTGAAGTTCATTGTGAACCATAGCAGAACCAACATATTGACTATTGAACTACCCATGCTATGCTTTGCTGATTGATGTGTGATTTCTTTTCAAAAGTGTGGATTGCATAGTTAGTTTTCCAGGTCAAATATCAGATTTGATCTATCAAACCAATTCCATCTCATACTTGCATGTGCCATAATGGAATAGATAGCCTCTTTGTGAAAGACAACTGAAGTGCATTGCAATTTGCTATTTTGATTTGTTTCCAGCATGCATAATCTAGTTTAATTCTATACTCGTGACATTAGAAATTACCTTTATTACTGGTGTCTTGTAAATCTATTGATTATGAATCCCTGATTGATAATTAATGAGTGCATTATACTAAACATATAAGTAGCACAACATTTTGGCGCCGTTGTCGGGGAGTTGCAAATAGTAGGAAGTAATTTTTAGCTTAGATTGTTTGCATAAATTTTAATGTTTTTAAAAGGATGCTTGAGGGAGGAGGATAAAACGTTTAAGACATGAGTGAAGAGACATGCGGCCACTAGAGTGAGGTTCTTCGAAGCCAGGCTTCCTTCTTACCTTCTAGATAGAATTAGGATTTTAATTCAGCTAAAGAATCAAATTCCCATTTTATGTATAGATATAGAGATAACAAGGGTAGATTTGTAAGCTCCAGATATTAAAAAACAACCCCCCCCACTAATCCAACTGACACTGGTGCAGGAAAAATTCCACCAAAAGAAAATTCAAGGGGAGCCAGCGAGGCTCCAAAAGGAGAACCTAAAACGAAAGAATCAATATTGGGATAGGAAAAACATGAGTCTGCTGAACATTTAGGAGACACAGAAAATCCAGTTTATGAACCATCCATCAATAGAATAGTAGAAGAAGAAGGAAATGTAGCTACAGAGACTGAAACCTTTGGGTTTCCAATCTTGGATATTTCCAGAAACATCAGCCTGAAGAATATCCCATTATCATCGTTACCCACTTTCAGAGGTATGCCAACTGAAGATCCATATTTATTTTTGTTTGAATTTGACATATTATGTAGAATCTAGAACTACTCAGACGATGCCCAAAAACTTAAGCTTTTTCCTACTACAATGAAAGATTCAGCCTTAAGATGGTTCATGAGCTTAGGAGAAAATACAATCCTTTCTTGGGAACAAATGAAAGACACATTTTTACGAAATACCAAGACTATTGTAAGGATAATGTTAAAAACAACATTTTTAAAATGCATCAAACAAAAGATGAAAGTCCTGAAGACTACTTAGAAAGGTTCTTATACAACTATCAAAATTCAAAACTATTCACCTCAGACCCAACTGTAGTAAGAACTGTATTCTTGAAAGGTCTTAGGGATGATTGCATAGAAGTTTTAAACTTGTTGAGTTCAGGAGATGTACACCAAAAACCTTTTTTAGAAATTGCAGATTATTGTAGGAGATACTCAAGAGGACAAGCTAAAACAGGCAAAGGACCAAGAGATCCTTTTAGTAGAAATACAAAACAAAGTTCAGGGACTGTCACCAGAACTGAGTTAGGAAACTTATTGGAAAACTTTAAAACATACATCTTGAGCACAATAAGTAACCAATTAGATACTCTGAAATTGAAAAAGAAACAAGAAGAAGATGATTTAGCAATATTTTGTCATAGATGCCAAAAGAAGCACAACAACGAGAAAGAATGCCCATTAAATGTCATAGAAATCTGCGGTCTATGTACACTAGAACACCCCAGATATGAGTGTCCAACCTTCCTTGAACTACAAGCCATGTATAGGGGAGGAGGAGTCTCACAAGAACAACCATACCCTTCTAGAAGACCTTGGAGAGCCCAAAATCCCAATACATTTTATGATCCTAATACACAATATCAACAACAACAATGGGGTCCTTCCCC
>ML789256.1:295215-307087 GCA_009831015.1 Picea engelmannii
CTATTTGATCCAATTCTTCATCCATGGCCTTATTCCAAAATTCATCCTTGCTGGCTTCTTCAAAACAGTTTGGTTCAATTGTAGATAAGAGTGCTAGGTGTGTTTGTTCCGGTGAACGGATTTTTCTTCTAGTCTCAACTCCTACATCTTTGTTTCCAATAATCTATTCTGAAGGATGATTCTTTTGTACTTGTTTGCTAGGTGTCTTTGGATATACTTGCTGAAATTGCTCTTCTACTTCTGTTTGTTGGATATACTTGCTGAAATTTGGGTTGTGCCTTTTCCAATGATTTTGGATAAATCATCATTTCCAGAGGAGAATGATCCATCTCTTTCCTTTCGTAATGTAAGAAACTTGTCTCTATCACCTATCATGTGTTTTGAACATCCACTGTCAACATACCAACCACGTTTCTTCTGTTTATATTGTAGAGTGACTGTGCATTCTTCATTTCTATACTGATCTTGCTTTCTTATCCATGTCATTTTCTGAGGTTCTTGTTTGTGACTCTGTTGAGGTTCTTTAGGAGGGACCATCATTCTACAATTTTTGGTCATGTGTCCAAAATTGTTACATTTGTAACATTCCACTTCAATGCTCAAAGATTCAAACCTGTTGTAACTTCTTCTCTGTGTTTCACTAGGTCTTCTTGAATAACCCCTCTGTGTATGGCTCTCAAAGTAGTTACTGTTCCAGTTGTTAGCTCTGCAATTTATAGCTTTATGTCCAAAATTATTACATGCATAACATAAAACAAAAAATATAGTTTGATACCTGGTAGTTGAAGATATTATGAAAGGAGGTGCTCTTATGAATCCTTCTTCTTCTTGAGGCCTATCTATCTGTTGTTGATTCTAAAATCTGAATCTTCTCGGTGGAGGAGTGTCCCTGTAATCTTCCTTGTATATCTTTTTATCCCCTTTGATTGTTTCTACATAAATTTTTGGATTTGTTTCTTGCTCTGTTATTTTAGACCTTGATCCCTTTTCTGTCTGATTGTATCCAAGTCCAAACTTGTCAAGATAATATTTTTGACTGCTGATAATGTCATCCAGAACTTTTGAGCTATTCTGCATATTTTTCTTTTGAATATCCTTTCTTAGTGTGACAATCTCTGCTTCCAGGTTTCCAATGATCCTGTCCTTTCCTTCTATTTTTTCTTTGAGTGCTTCTTCAATTCTTTTATCTTCTTCTATTTGAACCTTCAATTTTGTGATCATTTGTTCTAGTTATTGAGTGTCTTTTTTCTTATCTAGTTCTTCTTGTAGTTTCTTGTTTTTCTTCTTTTCTCTTCTAATAACTTCTATGGCACTCATTAATTCTTCTTATAATTCAACTTCTGCCTCTTCAATTTCTTCTTCATATGCTTCTTCATATTCTTCTTTGGAGTCTTCTTTATCAGAGTCTTCTACTGCCATGAATACAACTCTCCCTGTTTCACTGTCACTGATTTCATCTTCATCTGATGATGAGATGTCTTCTTTGGTACAAATTTTTTTCTTGAAAACTTTCTTTGTAGTTCTTTTACCTTCATATGTTTGTCTTCCTTTTGAGTAACCTTCATCATTTCTCTTTTTCTTATGAGGACATTTGTTAGAAAAACGACCAATACCATCACAATTAAAACAAATTAAAGGAAGCTTACCTCTGTACCTACCGTTGGTTCCCTTATTCAGTCTTTTGACGAAGTTGCCCACTTCTTCATCATCTTCCAAGACGTCACTGCTGCTGCTATATTCTTCTTGTTCCTTTTTCTTTTTCTTTGATCTTTTGGATGCTTCTTTTACATCTGGATTTTCATGTTGTGTTCTCATCTCATATGCTGTGAACATTCCATCCAGTTCGTCCATGCTTATTGAGTTTAGATCCAATCTTTCTTCTAGTGCTGATATCTTAGGGTTGAATCTCATAGGAAGATATCTTAGTACCTTTTGAACAATTACAGATTCTTCGATTTCTTCTCCCAATCCTATGATTGCATTCACTGTTTCATCGACTCGTAAGAAGTAGGCTGTGATATCTTCATATTCCTTCATTTTTAGTTGTTCGAACTGACCTCTGTAAGTTTGAATCTTTGCTTCTTTGACTTTTGAATCTCCTTCATAAATATTTCGAAGCTTGTCCCAAATCTCTTTAGCAGATTTACAATGTGAAACTTTGGTGAATACCGTATCACTGAGACCATTCAAAAGTTCATTTATGGCTTTGGAATTATTCTCACCGAGTTTCACTGCTTTGTCATTTGTTGGTGGAATTGTTGGTGTTGTGTATCCATCTACAATTGATTGCCAAACTTGAAATCCCTGTGCTTGTATATATGTCTTCATCCTTATGCTCCAAAAAACATACTTATGTCCATCGAACTGTGGTATTCCATTTTTGTACGGGTTTTTGCTCTCCATGATCTACCTTTCAGTGGTTAAACTGATTTCTGAAGGAACCTGCTCTGATACCAATTGTTGGATTACTGAGAGGGGGGTGAATCAGTAATAGTGTAATTATAATAATTTTTCTTCAAATGTTATATCAATGTAGAATTATTATCCAATAATGAGCAGTAAGAAATAAATAATCACACACACACACACACACACACACACAGTACACCAGTGTTTTACGTGGAAACTCAAATCAGGAGAAAACCACATAATGCTTTTTCTTATATGTCTTGAAGAATTACATTCATTGGAAGCACCAACTTCCTTTGTTTTCCAGCTGCAACTGGAAGGAGGCTCCAAACCCCTAGTTTCTTAGGCTACAACATGAGGGAAGATCCAACTCCTCAATTCTCTGGATACAACTAGAAGGAGGCTACAACCCCCTATGTTCTTCGGCTACAACCAGAAGGTGGCTACAACCGCCTGTCCTTGCCCCGTCCTGCCACCCTGAAGTAGAAGTAGAATTATGGAACCACTGTCACACTTTCACTGTGAGATATACCACTGTAAACCTGTGCCAATAAATCTGAACCATGAATCAACCATGCATCAACCTGTACCGCAACCTATACCATAAACAAGTGCATCAACCATGCACCAACCTGTAATCAACCTGTACTATCAACAAATGCATAAAAACATGTACCAAGCATGTACCAATCATGTGTCAACTACTCATCAACTATGACTCATCAATATGTACCAACATCATCAACTATACACCTCATGTATGTGCACCAAGTCATCAACTACTTGTCTCAACCATGTACTCAACATGTACCACAACCAAAATCCCTCATCAATTTCATCATCCAAATCTGATTTGTAGATTTTTAATAGACTTGGTGTATATGATCACATTCCTGCAAACCTTACTTAACTTTAAAAACAAAAGACTAGCATTTTCATCAAACTTTTCTTTAGTCTCACATGCCTAGTTTTGGATTAGTCAACAACCCTAACTTGAAGTAATCATAACTTTGAACCTGTAATGTATAAATACCTGAAACTGATACACAATTTGCTTCAGTGTGTTTTATGAAATTCCTCCAAGTTTCACTACTTGGAACCTCTCATAAAAGGAGTTATAATAAAAATGGCATACCTTGCTGAATTCTGGCTTATTCTAGAGAGAGACCTTGTAGAGCGTGCCCCGCACAAAATATTTGATGAATTGATCTGAAACTATTAAAAAGCATACTAAAGACTGTACTCTAACCAAAAAATGCAGTCTCACTAAATGTGGATCTGTTATGAAGAAGTTATGACATTTTTACCCGAAACACCTGATTTTGACTAGTTTCAGGACTGGCCACAAACCCTATTTTCCACGGAGTGTAACTCCCAAAATACAACGACCCATAATCTGAATTTTTGACCAAAGATACTTGGATATGTTTTATCACTTGAATATCAATTTCACAGTCTGAATCATTATAGAAAATTTTTTATAGAGAAAATGGTGAGATGACCTGTAAATAACATACCTTAGAAAGCACCATCAAAAACATTTATCCTTCCTTGCATTTCGGCCTTCTTTTCTTCATATTCACTCAGAATTCCGGTTTAGATATCCTTGGTTACCTCAGACACACATATATATTCAATAGGCTCAAGTGTGATTCAAATGAGAGAGCCTTGCCTGTTATTTATACTCTCCAAGTAGCTTCCTTAAAAACATCTTCTAGGTCACTTGGCCCACTTTCCTTATTTTAGGGTTGGGTCCACTTCTAATTTCTCCATTAAATTTATTATTGAAAAACTTTATTTTGTATTCACTTTGAATTATAATACACTTATCACTTCACTTTATTATTTACCTTTTAAAATCTCTTAAACCACTTTGATTACTTTGACCTTTTGGGGCTTCTAGATGACATATGAGGGTCCTCCAACTTTGTAAGGCCATAACTCTCAAACCGTGCGGAGTTATGTGACGTTATACATACCACCAAAAATGGCATGACATGTACTATCCATATAGAATAGTATTATCTGAAAATATAACATAGCTCATACCGTTACCCATCAAACAAACTAGGGTCCATTACCCAAACCCGGGGTCTCCAACTTCTCATGGCCATAACTCTCTAACCGTGAGGAATTATGTGACGTTACACATACCACTGGAAATGAAACAACAAGCACTATACATCTAGGATATTTTCCCTGAAAAATTCACTTTCATTCATCTCATTATTCCACAATTAAGCATGGGTTCTCTTACTCCACAAAGCGTCTTCCCGTGAGGGATTTCACCATAAGGGGACCACTTTGGAGTTCATCCATATTTAATTCTTATCAATAATGACAAAACAATAATGAGTCATATTTACATCAAACAATATTGGGTCCATTACCCAAACCTTTTTGCTATGGGTCTTTCTTCAATGGTTGACATCAATGACAACCAACTTTAATCAACAAAATCCTGGCATGACAGACACATAAAGAAGAAGATATTTAAGGAGGGAGATCTAGTTCTCCTCTATAACATCAAATTTTTGCAACATCCTGGTAAGTTTAGAATGCATTGGCTAGGGCCATATGAAGTGAAGTATGTCACAGGTGGAGGATATGTGTAACTAAAGGAGTTGACAGGGACAAAATACAAGGAATGGTGAATGGCAGTCGACTGAAATTGTATAGGGACAATCGAACTTCTAACTCTCAGTAGTTGTAGCATAGTAAGGAAGCCATGTGTATAATGTACTATAGTATAAAATAGGAAAGAAAACTTATGAAAAGACATAAAAAGTAGAAAAAGAAGGAAAACAAAGATAAAAAAAAAACCTGAAGAAAAATACAAAAAGAAGTAATTAGGAGGAATAAGTGATTTTGGAATGACAACGCACAGTAACTAGTGTGACAACATTTTAAAGACCGAGCGAAGGAAAAATTGGACACTCCACAAATGCAAAAAAAAAGTGAAAAATACGACAAAACATTAATTGACCGGGTCTGTAAAGAGGGAAAAGCATGGGCAAGGTTGAAACTTAGTGATTTTTTAGCAAGGAGAGAGTTGAAGAGCGCAACCTAGGAGAAATTGTGCGAAGAAAAGAGAAATTGACCACTTCGTCACCAAAATGACACCTCTAAAGGTTGGAACCCGAGGATGATATAATAGGGTTACTCGACATGCCATATGAAGGAAAGAATGAATGATAGAGCCAGAGAACGTGGTCAAATTAGAATATGTCACAACATTGGCGACAAAGTCGCTCAGCCCGATGAGGGTAGAGGAGGAAACCTCGACGACTGCACAAGGTGAAATGGGTCAGAGCTCTGCAAACACAAATGGAAGTGCAAACCCTAACCCATAAACACCTACCAAACTTGAGGAAATGAAGGGCCAAAAACAGGGCCATGACACAGAGGAGGTGTTGGTCGAGGATATCACGAATCAACCAGAAACTAAGGGAGAAGAAGAAGACACGACCGAGACAATGGTAGAAGGTGAACCAACCATTGAATAGAAAATAAATCCAGAAGATAAAGCAGAAATCACACTCCCATACATTTCGAACGTCATGGTCACAGTGGAGGATATGCTCGGGAAAGTACCAAAGCTAAGATACTTTGCCCATGATGTTTGTGACACGACTAACTTCCCAGACCTCATGAAGGAAAATTATTTGGTGGACACGAGGGAGATAGGACCCCTAGGAAGACCCATCTTGGATCCCGCACAGTGGATAACATGGCTTTATAATTCGGGCCTCATGAACCTGTTAGAAATACCACACTTCAGGTGCGGTAGGAATGTAGGACCATGCTTCAAACAACTCTTGTACAGGGTACATGGAGGTATCCTCTGGATGGATAGGTTTGTCCTCATTGATGTGGCATTGATTGCTAAGATTAAAAGGTTTCCCACTATTGGCGCACAACCCAAAGAGTACTTAGAGAATAAATCATGTGAGAAAGAAATTGCAGAGATCGTCAAAGTGCAGTTTGGAACAAACAAAGGGAACCGAGGAATAGTCCTCAAATACATCAACGACGACGCAACGTGGTTCGCCAGCAAGCTAACGAATTGATTTTTTTTGAGGAAATGCAATAAAGAAGAGGCTCCAACATGAGTCATAGCAGTTTTCACGTAATGTGCAAAAGGGGTAATGTTTAGCTAGGTGTTGTATCTGTTAAACCATTTTTTGATCGACTGTAGGGATGCAAAGGACAATGGAACTGAGTTCCATTATTCTTGGATCCTCATCCTCATCACTTTGGTAGCTTGGCAGGAACCAAAGTTCTTAGATTTTTTAGACTGGAAGGGGAATTTCTACGTAGTGTGATATGAAACCCTCTGGCAAGCCAAGGATACTAAGAATCAACAAGCAAATTACACATATTTTTCCATGGTTATGGAAGACATACAAGAGAGAAAAAACAATGTATGGAGGATTCCAGTTGAGGTGGTCCAGGAGAATGAATGGATTGCTAGGTTTAAGGTATCCAAACATCACATGTGGTTCTAGGCCACAAGGGACTTGAAGAAAAAATGGTTGGAAATGAGTTACTGTGCCTTAAGGGAAGAGGTCGATTGGATCATCAAAGACTATCTCGTGCAGTGGAAGGTGCCAGAAACAAAGACAACAACCAAATCCAAAGAGAAAACAGAGGTAGGACCATTGAAAAAGATAAGTAGCTCGGATGCCAACACCAGAAAGGTTGCAGTGCATGCTCAAGCGTCAGGGAGTAGTGCAACAACGAAAAATACAAGGAGAAAATAAACAGTGTCTAGGGAAGAATTCAAGGGCGATGCCAAGAATGGAGACACCTCTCGAACTGAAGAAGAGGATGCACAAAATAATAAGATAGGGGTGTAGTCCTCACATAAAAACAGAACTACAATGCAAGAGGAAGGAATGCACTAGAAGATGAAATACCATAAGAAGCCTCCAGTCATCACCATTATAGAGGATGATGCCAAGCTAGTGGAATACAAAGTCTAGGATAAGGGAGAACATGTGGTCTACATAGTAGAGGCATAGAGGGAGGATATCATGGAGAAGTTAGTGGACTTCCATGATACTCTACAAAGGATTCATATTCTTACAGTACAACAAGTTACATCACAACAGCCAGAGAAGACACAACAACCACCTACGTTGTAATACCCCTAGGCCGAACCCAATTGTAATGTAAATGAAAATGTACTTAATCTGGTGAGATGCTTAATATAATTTTGTATGCACATTTCATGGCATAGTGTGCGCATGTACTACACAGTAAAATGAGGAAGTTTGCACATTCCTAGATACCACACATGATTTTGAGGCCAGGGAGACTTTTCTGTATATGCTGCATTTTATAGGCTAGTGAGCCAATTATTATAAGCTAGGATGCTTATGTTTTGATTAGGCCAGAGAGACTATAGGTTAAAGGCCAGTGCACCTATTCTTGTATATGTCTCAAGATTAATATAAAATATATTGTTGCATGCAGGCCGACCATGATAAAAGAGATGAGGGACTAAACTCCACTAGTTAGGGAAAGGGAGGGGCCTAAAAGTTAAGAAAAAGGGCTAAGCTAGGGAGCTTAAGACAAAAAGGAATAATATATTAATATTTATTGAATCATAAAGTATGGATAATTATTTTATCATAAGTTCTAAAGTTGGGGGCAAGTGGGCCAAAGTAGCTCCCAACATGACAAGTGTCAAGTTGGGGACATGCATACATATTGTTGGGACTTAGTTCATTTTCCAATATGTTCCATCATTCCTTCCATCATTCAGTGATCCATTCAATCATCGATGAGCATGCACACACCCATTGAGCTACCTTTCGTATCTTCATGATTGTACCTGAACTTGTATCCATAACATTTTTTGTGTTGGTGTAGCTGGTTAGCTTGGGAGATGGACTGAAGAAGCAGGTTGTCAGGCCCGTGGGATATTGAAGAGGTGGGTTATCAGGCCCATGAGAAATTCTATGGGTGAGAGAATTGTTGGGAATTGATTTCCTAAAGGTGCTAAATTACAGCTGCAGTGCTCCGAGACTTCTTGTCCAGCCTATTGCTGAAGCCCAGAAAGGAAGTGGGGAAGTCAAAGGACTGTTGAGAAGAGAAGGGGCACACTTCCTGGGTGGGACAGACACGTGGGGAATGAGGGACTGCAGGTTGTTAGTTGAGTTAGCACCTGAGACAAAGTCTTTCCTATTGTCTATGAGCCTTTAGCCTGGTTAGGAATCCCTTTACCCGGGTGGAGTTTAGTCCCAGCTCGAGGGTGACTCATTTTTGAGAGTGATGAACAATGTGGTCTAAGGATGGGAGGTTCATGGAAGGTTTGCATGCATTTGGTGACATTCTTACCAAGATAAGTGTCAATTGTGTAATAAATTTATATGCTGCATTGTTATTTACATGCTTATTTTTATGGGTTATCATATGTGCAGTTATAACTGTCTTTATTTTTATGGGTATTTATTGTATATGTTTCATGTATATGTTTACTGTTATTTCAGTGTGAATTCGTGCATTTACATAACGTATTTATCTGTTTACGTTTTATATATAATGCTTCCGCAAGAGTTTTGTGTGTATATATTTTAAATGCATAAAGTCCAAAAATTTTATGTGGCATATCTTAGTTGGATGTTGGGTATGTTACAATATGTTTCGCATAGAGAAAAATAAGAGTTTTCTGGCATAGCATGGCCCGACATGGATGGACAAGGATGTTACAAATTGTTATCAGAGCTTCAATTTTCAACACTGAGCCAGGATGGGCCAAACAAGTTGACATGAAGCAAAATTTCATAGAGGATTTATTTCGAAGTGGCCAAATTTCGAGTTGGAGAGCATCCATGGTAAATTTTGGAAGCAACGACGTGGAATTGGGAAAATCCCCAATTTTTGTTGTTAAATTCATGGGAAAATTGAGGAATGCAACCATGTGGTGAGATATTATGGATTTAATATCCATTCTAGCAAATTCGGACCTGGAATTGGTCAAATTTGAAGTTATAGTGAAGCCATGACAGATGGAGTGAGATTAGTAAATAAAATTCTGAATTCGTGAATTGATTTTGGGTAAATTCGTTCCAGAAATGTCAACCCACAACGATTTGTTCTTGCAGAGGTTGAACGAGTGTTATCGGGTTGAAATTGAATAAATTTCATAGTTGCAGAATTTCTATGGTAAATTTGGGAAAAAGTTAAGCAAAAGCCCCAATTTCTGCAGCAAAATTCATGAGGAATGGGTGCGCATAAAAATGAATGTGCACAGGTGGGCAAACTAAAAATGCATAATGCACGGTAAAAATTTTGTGATAGGAAAAATTGGCACTGCACGGAAAAATGTTAGTGTGCTGGTGCGCGTGCTAATTTCAATGCTATGTGGAAAAATGTTGGTGTACAGGATTGTACAATAAATTTAGCATTGCATGGTGTGTACACTCATAATAATGGTGCGCATGGTGTGCGTAGTATTGGCATAGCATAATGGAGTATGGTAGTTGCGCGTGAAATTTGGGTAAATGTGGTCATACGACAATTTAGTGAATGGTGTGTGCAAAGTATTGGTGCGTGGTGGGGCATACTAAACTTTGGCATGATGCAGCACGTCGAGTGAAATGCGCATGGAATATCAACGTGTGGTACAAAAACTGTGTGCAACAGATATTTGTGTGTGGTACAAAAAATGCACGCGGTGGATATTGGCGCACGATACAAAAAATGCACACGGTGGATATTGGCGCGTGACATAAAAGTAGTGCGTGCAAGTTATTGGCGCATGACATAAAAGTAGTGCGTGCAAGTTATTGGAATACGACATAAAGGTAGTGCACACAAGTTATTGGCACGACAGAGAAGTGATACACAGTGGTTTTAAAGTGCATGAAGTACGATTTACCTTGTGTTGTTGATGCACATGGTAAATACGGGTGCATAGATTGAAATTTGTGCGTGTGAAGTCATTTGAAGGGTAAACAACAACAACAAAACTAGTGATTTTCTGTGATGTTTTATATCATTTGAACGTCATCTTTTTGCAGTGTGTTTTTGAGGCCCTTAAGTGCGTTTTTAGCAACTCAAAAACCACGAGAAAAAGGCACTTTTCAAGTGCATCTGGTGCGCATTCTGGACCGGAAAATCAAACATCTATGGAATTGATCCATAGGGCCTGTAAAGGTCCAATGGACCTTGTACAGTCCTTAGGATGCTACTTGGGAGCATGAGGATGCAATGCGGGCAAAATACCCACATCTTTTTGAGGATTTTTGAAAATTTTGTTGTATGTGTGTGTACATGATGTATTGAGGACAATGCATAAAATAAGGGGAGGGGATTGTAATATCCCTAGGCCGAACCCAATTGTAAATGTAAATGCAAATGTACTTAAGCTAGTGAGCTCTTTTGATATCATTTTTGTATACACATTTCATGGCATAGTGCACACATGTACTGCACGGTAAAATGATCAAGTGTGCACATTCCAAGATACCGCGTGCAACATTTCAAGTGTGCATGATATTGAGGCCAATGATCCCTTGTGTATATGTTATGTTTTATAGGCTGGTGAGCCAGTTATTATAAGCTAAGATGGTTATGTTTTGGATTAGGCCGGAGAGCCTATTTTTGTATATGTCTCATAATTAATATAAAATACATCATTTCATGCAAAACGACCACGATAAAAGAGATGGGGGACTAAAATCCACTGGTTAGGGAAAGGGAGGGGCCTAAAAGTTAAGGAAAAAGGGCTAAGCTAGGGAGCTTAAGCCAAAATGAAATATTATATTAGTATTTCTTAAATATAAAGTATGGATAATTATTTTATCCTAAGTTCTAAAGTTGGGGACAAGTTGGCCAAATTAGCTCCCAACATGACAAGTGTCAAGTTGGGGACATGCATACATATTGTTGGGACTTAGTTCATTTCCATCATCTTTTCCATCATTCTTCCCATGATTCCTTCCATCATTCAGTCATCCAGTCAATCATCCATGAGAATGCACACACCCATTGAGATATCCTTTGTATCTTCATGACTGTACCTGAACTTGTATCCATAGCATTTTCTATTGGTGTATCTGTTTAGCTTGGTAGTTGGACTGAAGAAGCGGGTTCTCAAGCTCGTGGGATATTGAAGAGGCGGGTTGTTAGGCCCTGTTGATGGGAAAATTTGACATGCCGTCAACTGGAAGAATAGATCCGGCCCGGGGTTGTCTAAATAACCCAAGCCTTTTGGTGTAACCTATTCTGATGGGTTTAACGACTCTGTTAGCCAACTAGGGTCCTAAAGATAGAAAAATGAAATAAACTAACTAAAGAAAAGATTCTAGCAATCAACACAATAATTACAAATATTTATCTAAGAATGTGAATATACAAATGATTATGAACAATTTATATATAGTTTACAAGGTTTGCATGAAATCTTGCGAAAATGATTGTTTGATAAAGTTTATGAATCAAATATGAACAA
>ML789256.1:307137-322048 GCA_009831015.1 Picea engelmannii
TAATTACAAATATTTATCTAAGAATGTGAATATACAAATGATTATGAACAATTTATATATAGTTTACAAGGTTTGCATGAAATCTTGCGAAAATGATTGTTTGATAAAGTTTATGAATCAAATATGAACAACACTTCTTTTTGTTTTTTTTTAAAGATATTAAATGAATAAATACTAAATCAATACGATTGAAACAATGACACAAAAACAGTCAAAGATAATTAATGTAATCATTGTTTCATTCATAAACAACTTAACTAAATAACAAACATAATAACTTGTAGCTGATCAACGAATCTGGTATTATCTTTCTGTGTTGTATGAGCTCATGCCTGTACTATTGTTAAGGGAAACCTATAACAGAACAATACTAGCACTTCTAGAATACATTCAAATAAGTATTTGATATTGGAGTAAATTAATAACAACAGGAAGACAACTAATTAAAAATCACGTGATCTTAAGATAATCAATATTTAAGAACAAAACAAAACTCAATTCTGAGTATTGATATTATCCATCATTTAACATTAGAAATAAATTCCACAATAATCAAATGATCGATTTATCACATATAAAAAATGGAATAAGAAATTATGGACAACATATAACATTTAACAGTATGAAAACATCATATGATGATAAGCTAAAGATAAAATCAACCATAATAACATTCTCATAATACAATAGTAATGAAAGAACAAAATGGAATAAGCATCACATAGGTCTAAAGCCAAAGATGAATTGCTTTCCCATATTTTTTCTCAAAATCGCATGCCCATATTGTAGTAAGATATTAGACTCTTAAAGATTGAAAAAATTAATACATAAATAATAACAATTAACCATGTATTGATAAAATAGACTAAATCTAATTTAAATCAATGCATAATCAATTATTCAAAGAATATGAAAATATTATAATGAAAATAAAACCATTTTACTCAGAGGACAAAAGCCATTAAGCAACCTGAAATTTCATATTCTTCTTTGAAAATACTCGTCCATTCTCCCAAAGATTCCAACCATCCATTACTCCATTTAAAAAGAAGAATCCATACTTTTGTGAGAATCCGTTAAAAATAAACCTTTCGGCCGAACAAAAATACTTTTCGGCCGAAATATTATTTCGGCCAAAAACTAAAAATTGGGACTATATTCAGAAACCAGAGAATTCCCCCAAGATTACATGAACTTTGGAGGTTCCAGACTCCTGCAAATACTTAGAATTTAGTTTTGAAAATGACACCAATATTTCCAAAATTGAATCTACTTTCAATTCCTATAATTTGTTTTCATTTTCTTTATTTTTATCTAATTTTATTTAATATTTAAAAAAAATCACTGCATAATATTTTCAGCAGACATTATGATTCGGTGAAATGAAATATCGGTATCTCTAAAAATATACATTGAAAAATTTAGAAAAAAATATATTCATAATCCTTGAATTGTTCTTTTCAAAAGGCTATATTTAGATTTTAGTTTTATGTAAAAATTAAGATAGATACAAGGTGTAGAAAAACATGTGTTTAAAATTTGCAACGTTTTCAGCTTGGTCAACTTAAAAAAATTCTAGAAATTATAATATTCATTCGTTAGATTCAAAATTATAGTCCTAATAAAATAGAGTTAATGTAGATTGTTGCAATATATTTCGTTTCTTAAAAACATAAGTTTAATTATAGATATATTGTTGTAGAAAAAAATTACTCATTATCATTCCTTCCATGTTTAAGAAACACGTTGTTAAACAATTGTTAAATTGACATATCAAATTGTGATAAAACAAATTTGAAAAATAGTCATTGGAAAGCTAACAAAATTATTCACAAGTTTTGTTTTTACTATAAAGTGAAATTCTAAATAAAAAAATACTTTTGTACGTCAGAAGTTGAAGAAATTGTGAAAATACAATTGTTTTTCTCATAAAACAAGCAAAAGTGTAACCCATTTTCATGATTTTACCCATATACAAAAGAAAAAGGATAAAAATCCTCCTCTCCAATTCTTAGATCTCCATGGCTCTAAACTTTTTCATATATTTATACAATGAATGAACAGTCTGGGCGTCACTATTAATTTTCGCCACCTGAAATTTTCCTCGTAAAGAGACATCAATATCTCTCAAATTGTGCATTTTTTTGGGAAAATTTCTACTTTGAAGGTAAATGGGTCCATTTGGGTTCTGGGTTTTCAACCGTTTCTTCAAATTCCTCACGGTTTGGCTGAAATCAGTCATAAAAAATCATTTTTCTGATCTTGACGCCTTTCCAAATTTTATCTATTGTTGCTCATAAAATAATTTGTAGCAATCCAATAATATTTTTGGATCAATCATATTGAACGTATTTGGATAATAAAATCAATCCATGATCATATCCGTATCAAATATTTGATAATAGAAACCTGTGAAACAAAAAGAAACCTAAATTAATAACCTAAAAATTGTGAATAAAACTAAATCTAGAACAATAAAATAAAAAATGAATTTAAACTAATTATAAGTTCTAAACAAACATTGTTTATAATTTCCTTTCAAATATGAACTTAAAATTCTAGAAGCTTCAAGTTAATGGAGAAGAGAAAAATATTAATTTTTGTTTTTTTACAAAATCAAACAAATGATAGATAATTATTTATTTATTATTATTATTATTATTATTTTGAAATGAGATGCAAAATGAAAAAAAAATTAATTAAATAATATCACCAAATGATTTTATGAAAATGAGAAAACAACCAAGATATTATTTGATAAAGTATTGAACACATTATTCAAAATAGTCAAACTTGCTAATGAGCAAAAGAAATAACACATAATCATAATTTAAACGAAAGTAAACAGTTGATAAAAATTAACGTTTTTGTTTAAATTGAGATTTCTATGCTCGTTTCTAAATTTTGACATATACTAGTGTAATGAATGTCTCATACTATAGTGAATGTCTTAATTTTGTCTCAAAGCAAGACAATGTATGGAATTATTTGAAAAGGTTGATTCTGTAGCTCATTATAATTATCAAGATTCTAATGGGGGCCCTTTAAATTTTGTAAAACATTTAGGGGGAGTTGTTGGGGCTCAACAAGCCCGTGAGAAATTCTCTGGGCGAGATAATTTTTGGGGATTCATTTCTTGAAGGTGATGAACTGCAACTACAGTTCTCTAAGACTTCCTATCTGGTATGTTGCTGAAGCTTGGAAAGGAAGTGGGGCATCTGAAGGACTGTTGAGAAAAGAAGGGGCACACTTCCTGGGTCGGACAGACATGTGGGGAATGAGAGACTGTAGGTTGTTAGTTTGAGTTGGCACCTGAGATGGAGTCTTTCCTATTGACTATGAGCCTTTAGCCTGGTTAGGAATCCATTTACCTAGGTGGAGTTTCGTGGAAGACATGTACGCAGTTGGTGACATTCTTACCAATATAAGTGCCAATTTTGTGATGAATTTACATGTTGTATTGTTATTTACGTGCTTATTTTATGGGTTATCATATATGTTGTTATAAATGTGTTTATTTTTATGTGTATTTCCTATATATGATGCATGTATATATTTACTGTTATTTCAATGTGAATCCGTGTAATTACAACTATATGTGTATGTTTACGTTTTATATATAATGCTTCCGCAAGAGTTTTGTGTGTGTATATTTTAATTGCATGCAGTTCGAAAAATTTATGTGGCATAGCTCAGTTAGATACTGGGTATGTTATAATATGTTTCGCAGAGAGAATGAAAGAGTTCTCTGGTGTAGCATGGCCCGATATGGATGGTTGGGGACATTACAAATGATCACATGTTCATAGATTGTCCTCACAGAGGTGAAAAAGGGAGGATTGTTCACAATGTACAACAAGATGAAATAGTGGAGGACATGGGTAGAAATGTGCCAAGGATCTATGCAACCCTAGACAACAAAAAAACAAAGTATCTGTCACATATGATTGAAGTGGAAGGTATGATCAACAACCAAACCATTGCTATTTTAATTCATTCAAGAGCTAGTCATAGTTATATAGATACTAAGAAGGTGGAAAGTTTGCATTTTCCAAGAAGAAAGCATGGGAAATCTTGGTTGGTGCAGCTTGCTACAACATCCAAAAGAAAATTTAATGAGATGGTTAAGTCATGTCTTATGGACATGGATGGAATGAACACTAGGGTAGATTTGAACATATTCCCTTTAGGTTCCTATGACTGTCTAATTGGGATGGATTGGTTGGACGAACATCATGCTGTACTAGACTATCATAACAAGGAATTTAATTGCTTGGATGAGGAAGGGAAACTAAGGAAAGTGCAGGGAATTCCCAAGGCTGTAACCATCAAAGAAATTTCATCATTGCAACTGAAGAAATGTTACATAAAAGGGTGTCAAATATTTGCAGCTCATATGGAAGAGACACCTAAAGATAAGGTGACAAATTTGGAAGATTATGCAGTTATGGAAGATTTTGAAGATGTCTTCAGGGAGGTGTCAGGACTACCCCCAAAGAGAGATATTGATTTCTCTATAAATCTAATGCCTAGAGAAGCTCCAGTGTCAAAGACTCCTTATAGAATGATTACACCAGAGATGAAGGAGTTGCAAATGCAACTTGAAGAGATTTTGAAGAAGGGGTATATACGCCCAAGTGTGTCACCTTGGGGTGCTCTAGTATTGTTTGTGAAGAAGAAATATGGAACATTAATATTGTGCATTGATTTCAGGTAGTTGAATAAAGTGACTGTTAAGAACAAGTATCCTCTGCCAAGGATTGATGATCTTTTTTATCAATTGAAGGATGCAAAGATAGATCTCAGGTCAGGATACCATCAGGTAAGGATTAGAGAGGAAGATATCAACAATACCGCCTTCAGGACAAGGTATGGTCATTATGAGTTCACAGTGATGTCATTTGGGTTGTCAAATGCACCAGTTGTTTTCATGTGCTTAATGAATGGTGTTTTTCGAGAATATTTAGATAAGTTTGTCATTTTATTTTTGGATGACATTCTTATATATTCCAAGTCATAAGAAGAGCATGAACATCATTTGAAGATGGTGTTGCAAGTATTAAGGGAGCATCAGTTGTATGCCAAGTTGAGCAAGTGCTCATTTTATTAGAAGAAAATTCACTATTTGGGGCATATCATTTCAAAGGATGGGATAGCAGTGGATCTTGAGAAGATAGAAGCCATTAGAGAATGGTCAGCACCAAAGAATGTGACAGAGGTCAAATCATTCATGGGCCTTGCAGGATACTATAGGAAATTTATTGAAGGATCCTCAAAGATTGCACACCCAATCACTTCCTTATAAAGAAAGGGTGTGAAGTTTCAATGGACATTGGATTGTGAAAAGAGTTTCCAACACTTGAAACAATTATTAACAAGTGCTCCAATACTAAGCATTGCAGACCCAAATGAAGACTTCATTGTATGCACATATGCATGTAAAGAGGGACTTGGTGGAGTCCTCAGTCAAAATGGGTTGGGTATATGTTATGAGTCAAGGAAGTTGAAAGAACATGAAAGACACTATGCAACTCATGATTTGGAGTTGGAAGCCATAGTGCATGCCATGAGGAAATGGAGACACTATCTCATGGGGAAAAAGTTTGAGCTAAGAAAAAACCATAATGGTATGAAATATTTATTTGATCATCCAAATCTAAATTCTAGGCAAAGTAGATGGTTAGAATTTCTAAGTGAATATGACTTTTATATAAAGCATATCAAGAGGAAAAAGAACAAAGTGGTTGATGCACTCAGCAGAAGAGTGCATCAGATGGATAAACATAGAGGGTGAATCAAGTGATTGAGGATATATTTGTTAGGATATTTAGACACTTCAGAGTTAGTTAAGATCTACTTGGTCTAATGTGTCGTTAGGTAAAAGTGTGTTTCTTTAGTATGCATTAGTATGCATTTGTAGTTAGGAAATCCGACATTCACAATATGTTCTTGACATAGAGTGATCTGATAATTCATACTCTTCTCGATCTTAACGACCATTGATCCATGGTTTAAAACCCGATTGGTCCATGATCTATATTTAAAGAGCATGGAGGGTCATTTTCTCATGATCGATTGTGAGAAAATCTCTCTGTAATATTTTTCTTTGCATTAATAAACTGCTTCAAGTGGCTGCATTGGCTGGGGCCGTGGATGTTTCCCCGTAGGAGTTTTACCACGTGAAAAAATCGGTGTGTTGATCTTTGATCTGGTTATGTGAGTGGTTACTGAAGGTGTTCATCCTTTGTTGGAATACCTGTGTTGTCGAACATGGCATCAGAGCCTGTTTGAAGACCCGCTCCTGTTGTAGATCAAGATCGTGAAGCTGAGTTGCCTCATCTCCATTTTCTATCATGTCGATAAATTTATGGGCTAAGAGGACTATTCCATTGCGTCCGAAGCACTCATTTCAGTCAAGAACACTTTTATTTTCACTCGAAAATGTTTCTGCTTGCCCAAGATACGACCATTAGAGTCAGATCCGAAGGTATCAAGCGTGAATACACATTTTTTAAATTTCTGCAAAGTTTTATTTTGGTTTTATATTATTTGTTCCGGGTTGCTACTCTTTTACATATGCATATGCTCTTTTCCCCATGCTCTGTGCGATCTTGGAAAATCAGAAACAAATAGGAAAAGGTGCATCTTCTGGGTAAGCTAACCGAGATCTAACCCTTGTTGTCATCGAGAAGCGAAATATTTTTCTTGTGTGAAAATAGTTTTTTTTAGCACGCTCTCCAAGACCGTCTTCAATAACAACAATAACAATCCTCCTTCTGAACATTACAATATGTTTTGCTAGACCATTTGGTTAAAACTTGCCTTATTAAGTAAAAAGTCTTGAGTTCAAGTCTCTCCTTTGTTACTTTTTTTTAAAAGTTCATGCTAAAATTGTAAAGTGTATTTCAATTCAAGTATAAAAGTGAATCACTATAAGTAGCTTTAATATTTTATTTTAGAGTTATTTATTTTGCATGTAGTTTTTTAGTTATAAAGTAACTTCATTGTAAAAGTGATCCCCACTTCTCTTTATAAAAGTGGGTCACTTCATAATGCAACTTACACTATCACGTGGTCAATTGGTTACCATTTATGCCTTTTTTTAAAAGGGCATAACTCTCACATCAGAAGTCCGTTTTCAGTGCCGTTTTTTTTAAAACCGCATAACTTTTTGAGCTATTTCCATCCAAATCATCATTTTTAGTTTTTAAATCCATATTATCTGCATATTTAATATGTCTTTTACAAGTAATGTTTTGTTTACTAGCACCAACTACTTCCAATGGAAATCTCATATGGAAGATTTATTAAGAAGTAAAGGCTTGTACCAGATTACCTTGGGAAAGGAAAAATAACCCACTAATGATGATAAGAAAACCAAATGGGCTAATAGGAGTGATGAAGCATGTGGACTAATCATAATGTCCATCTCTCTTGATTTAAGATACCACCTCTAGAAATTGATGACCTCGAAGAAGCTTGGGACAAGATTGAATCTGTCTTTGGTAAACTCAATATTAATCGAGAACAACAGTTAGAAAATCAAGTACTGACCTTGAGTCCAAGTGATTTTTCTTGCCTTGGAGACTATCCATCTAGGTTTAAAATACTCAGAATTTTATGTGAATAATGTAAGATAAAAATGGAGGAAGAGCGCTGCATCTATCTTATTCTTTCTAAGCTAGGTAGTGCATATTTTGTGTTTGTATCTACCTTTTATGCCATGCGAGAGGCTCTAGGGAAAACTTATGAAAAACCCACTCTTGAATCCTTTTGTGCTGATTTGAGTAGAGAGGAAGATAAGATTGTACAACTTGGAGTGATCAACACTACAGGTACCTCCAACAGAGCCTTAGTTTCCCAATATAAAGATAAACCCAAGAATCCCAAGAAGCAACATCCTTGCCACAAAAACAAGCAATATAAGGGTCCCAAACCCAATCAGACAAATTTTTCTCCAAATGGAGACAAAGGAGAAAAATATAGAAATAAGAAGACTGACATACATTGCAAATTTTGTGATAAAGATGGCCATGATGAGTCCAAATGTTTCAAAAAGATGGCATCCTTAGAAGCGGTGATGAAGAAGCACAACATTAGTATTGATCCTAATTTTTCTTCTTCTCATGGACATGCACTTTCTGCTTCTGGTTTCTCTTTAAATACACCTTCTACTTCTACTTTTGATATGTGGCTTATTTATTCTTGAGCATCTTATCATATGGCTAAGGATAGAGACATATTTTCTACTCTAAATGAATGTAACACCAAGAAAACATTTGTTGTTGATGATAGATCTCTTAGTGTTGAAGTATCTAGAACAATACAAGTAGAAAATGGCCATTTCAATGATGTATTATGTGTTCCAAGTTTTTCTTGTAACCTCCTATCAGTATATCAAATAACTCATTCAGGTGAAGGTAAAACCGTTGAGTTTTCACCTCACCAAATTGTAATCAGGGATCTAAAAGATCATAATCATGTTCTTGCAACTGAAATTGCTGATGATATTACCAGGTTATACAAGTTTGAAAACTTTGGGTCATCATATTTTTCATCAGTTTTTGTTGCTCATAGCGATGACTTGAGCAAACTTTGGCATTAGCGTTTTGGTCATCTAAACTATCACTCATTGCAAAAACTATGTAATCAACAGATGGTGACTGGTCTTCCTCTTGTTTTATGTAGAGATGGTGTTTGTGTCAATTGTGTTCTTGGCAAACATCATTGGGTTAGCTTTGAAAAACATGCCTCTTGGCACACCTTGGGTCCTTTGCATCTTGTTCACAGTGATTTGTGTGGTCCACTTTCTTCTCCCTATTTTTATGGGTGCAAGTATTTCTTAACATTCATTGATGACTTTTCTAGACGTACTTGGGTTTACTTCTTAAAACTTAAGAGAGAAGTTTTTGACAATTTTTTGGCCTACAAGGCCCTTGTATAAAAGCAATCTGGACATCAAATTCAAAGGTTAAGAATAGATAATGGAGGCGAATATGTGAACAATAATTTTACAAATTACTGCACTACAGAGGGAATCCAAATGCAACATACTGTTCCATACACACTGTAACAAAATGGTGTTCTTGAGAGAAAGAACCACACATTAAAAGAAATGGCTAATTGTATGATCCAATCTAAGGGATTAAGTCTAAAGTATTGGGCGAAAGCTATCAACTGTGCAAATTACATAGTAAATTTCACTGCCACAAAGGCTCTTAAAAATATAGCATCGGAAGAAGATTGGACTAAAATTAAACCAGATGTAATTCACTTCCGTGTATTTGGCAGTATAGCATGGACTCACATTCCTTATGAGAAAAGGAAATCATTGCAGCCTAAAAGTGAGAAGTGTATGTTTTTTGGTTATTCTGAATATGTCAAAGGTTACAGACTTCTTCAATCACATTGTAATGAAATTATTATTAGAAGAGATGTTAAATTTGATGAAAATCTCTTGGCTTGCGAGCCTAATTCGGTGTTTGTGCCTTCTTTGGCCTGTGAGCCTAATTCGATAGTTGTGCCTTCTTCGACCTGCAAGACATCTTCGATGTTTGTGCCTTCTTATGATCTGGTTTCTTCTTCAGATGATGACAGTGAGGATGAAAATCCACCTTCTCCTGCTCACCCTCCTCTAGATGAATCCTTTGAACCTGAACCAACACCAGCTCCACCGCTTCCTAGATGGGTCTGTTCAACACGAGAAGCACTTGGTGATCTTGTTGATGATCCTTTAGATCAAGGTCATACACATTCACAGTTCCAGTGAGCCTCTTCTCTTTTGGCTCAAGTTTCAGAAAATCATGATCCAGAGACATTTGCAGAAACTTCAGGTCATCCAGATTGGGATACAACAATGAATGAAGAGTATTGTTCTTTAATGGCAAATGATACTTGGGATCTGATACCTCTTCAAAAAGGAAGAAAAATTGTCAGATGTAAATGGGTCTACAGAACTAAGTATGCATAAGATGGAAGTGTTGAAAGACACAAGGCTCGTTTAGTTGTCAAATGATTTTCCCAAGTTGAAGGAATTGACTATCATGAAACCTTTGCCCCTGTAGCCAAAATGAATTCCATACACCTTGTTCTTGCCCTTGTTGCCTCACATAAATGGGAGGTCCATCATATGGATGTTAAATCTGCCTTCTTGCATGGAGATTTGCAAGAATAAATATACATGGAACAACCTCCTGGTTATGTCCAGAATGAATCTAGCCTTGTTTTTCGCCTTAAGAAATCTCTTTATGGTCTCAAGCAAACTCCCTTAGCTTGGTATTCTAAAATTGACACCTTTCTTATTTCCATTGGATTCTCTATATGCCATTCTGATCTTAATGTATATACTAAGAAAGTAGGAAGCCATCTCATAATCATTTTCCTTTATGTTAATGACCTTATCCTTACTGATAGTGACTCAAAACTTTTAAACCATGTGAAAACCAGCCTTAAGAAGAAATTTGAAATGACAGACTTAGGCTTTTTGCACTATTTCCTTGGCCTCCAAGTTTTGCAAACCAATGAAGGAATTTTTCTTTCCTAGTCTAAGTATACTTGTGACCTTATTTGTCCCTTTAACATGGATAATTGTAAACCAACCCCTTCTCCCTTCCAGTTTGGAGTCAAGCTTACTGGCACTTGTACTTCTCCTGAAGTTGATGCCACCCTGTACCATCATTTAGTTGGTAGCCTCTTATACTTGACTCATACTCGTCCTGATATTTCCTTTGTTGTTGGTCTTGTTGCTCGATATATGAAAATGCCCCATGAAAGCCATTGGAAAGAAGCTAAAAAGATACTTCTCTATGTTCATGGTATAGTTTAGTTCGGGATACATTACAGTTCAGGGGGGACTCCTTTATTGGTTGGTTTCACTGATTCATATTGGGCCGATGACCCTGATGATCAGAAGTCTACTTCAGGTTATGTTTTCAGCCTTGGTTCATGACCTATCACTTGGGACTATAAGAAACAACATGCTATTACACTTTCTTCAACAAAAGTAGAGTACTGAGCAGCGGTAAATGCAAGTCAGGATTCCTTGTGGCTTCAACAACTCCTTTTAGAGTTTGGATTCCAGTAGCAGCATCGAACCAACCTTTGGTGCGACAATCAGAGTGCCATCAAGCTCGCCAAAGACCCAGTTCAACATCAGCCTAGAAAACACATCGAGTTCCACATGCACTTCATCGGAAAGCTCATTCATGATCAAGTTATTGAAGTTCTCTTTTGTCCTACAGAAGATCAAGTTGCAAACATTTTCACAAAGTCTCTTACAGAAGCGAAGTTTTCCAAACTTCCATCTATGTTAGGAGTTCAAGAAGTTTTCATTAAGGGGGGATAGGCTCTAATGCCTCCTTCCTTCTCCTATTGTGTCACTATTGTAAATCTTTCAATCCTATCCCAAGTTGTTCTTAAGGGGGGATGTTAGGATATTTAGACACTTATGAGTTAGTTAAGATCTACTTAGTATAATGTGTCGTTAGGTAAAAGTGTGTTTCTTAGTGTGTTTCTTTAGTATGCATTTGTAGTTAGGAAATGCGACGGTCACGATATGTTCCCGACATAGAGTGATCTGACGGTTAATAATCTCCTCAATATTAACATCGATTGATCTGTGGCTTAACACTCGATTGGTCTATGATCTCTATTTAAAGAGCATGGAGGGTCATTTTCCGATGATCGATTGTGAGAAACTCTCTTGTAAAATCTCTCTGAAATATTTTTCTTTGCATTAATAAATTGCTCCAAGTGGTCGCGTTGGCTGGGGTCGTGGATGTTTCCCCATAGGGGTTTTACCACATAAAAACATCGATGTGTTGATCTTTGATCTGGTTATGTGAGTGGTTACTGAAGGCGTTCGTCCTTTTTTGGAATACCTGTGTTGTTGAACAATGTTGAGAATGTATGTGATGGATAAACCATCAAAATGGGAAGACCACCTACACTTGGTAGAGTTTTCTTATAACAATGGGTACCAAGCATCTCTAAAGATGATCCCATTTGAGGCAATTTATAGCAGAAAGTGAAACACACCAGTAAGCTGGGATAACCCAGCAGATAGAGCAGTGGTTGGGCCAGAATTGCTCAGGGAAATGAAGGAGCAAATGATTAAAATAATTTTTTTTTTAATCAGGGATAAGAAAATCTATGCTGATAAAGTTAGAACTCACAGGGAATTTAAAGTGGGTTATCACGTATTCTTGAGAGTGAAATCCAACATAATTTCCCTGAAGTTGGGAAATTGTTCAAAGTTAGCAGCTCGTTATTGTGGGCCGTTTGAAATCCTAGAGAGGATTGGTCTAGTAGCTTATATAATTGCATTTCTAGCATCTATGTTTGTTCATAATGTATTCCATGTATCATTACTCAAGAAATATATACCCAATGATAATCATTTATTGATTGGAATGTGATTCAGGTGGAGCAAGAAGTCACTTTTCAAGTGCATTCGGTGCGCATTTTGGACTAGAAAATCAAACAACTCTGGAATCAAGCCATAGGGCTTGTACAGGTCCAATGGACCTTATATGGTCCTGAGGATGCTACTTGGGAGTATGAGGATGGAATGCGGGAAGAATACCCACATCTTTTTGAGGATTTTTGAAAAATTTGTTGTATGTGTGTGTACATGAGGCACTGAGGACAATGCATAAAATAAGGGGAGGAGATTGTAATATCCCTAGGTTGAACCCAATTGTAAATGTAAATGCAAATGTACTTAAGTTGGTGAGATGTTTTGATATCATTTTTGTATGCACATTTCATGGCATGGCTCGCACATACTACGCAGTAAAATGATGAAGTATGCACATTCCAAGACACAGTGCACAACATCTCAAGTGCACGTGATATTGAGGCCAGCGAGCCCTTGTGTATATGCTATGTTTTATAGGCTGGTGAGCCAGTTATTAGAAGCTAATATGCTTATGTTCTTATGTTTTGGATTACGCCAGAGAGCCTAGATGTTAAAGGCCAGTGCACCTATTTTTGTATATGTCTCATAATTAATATAAAATACATCATTGTGCGTAGACCGACCACGATAAAAGAGATGGGGGACTAAAATCCACTGGTTAGGGAAAGGGAGGGGCCTAAAATTTAAGGAAAAAGGGCTAAGCTAGGGAGTTTAAGCCAAAAAGGAATATTATATTAATATTTACTAAATATAAAGTATGGATAATTATTTTATCCTAAGTTCTAAAGTTGGGGACAAGTGGGCCAAAGTAGCTCCCAACATGACAAGTGTCAAGTTGGGGACATGCATACATATTGTTGGGACTTAGTTTACTTCCATCATCTTTTCCATCATTCTTCCCATGATTCCTTCCATGATTCAGTCATCCAGTCAATCATCCATGAGAATGCACACACCCATTGAGCTATCCTTTGTATCTTCATGACTGTACATGAACTTGTATTCATAGCATTTTCTGTTGGTGTATTTGTTTAGCTTGGGAGATGCAATGAAGAAGTGGGTTGTCAGGCTCATGGGATATTGAAGAGGTGGGTTGTCAGGCCCATGAGAAATTCTCTGGGTGAGAGAATTGTTGGGGATTGATTTCCTGAAGGTGTTGTACTACAACTAAATTTCTCTGAGACTTCCTATCCGGTCTGTTGCTGAAGCCCAGAAAGGAAGTGGGGCACCAGAAGGACCTTTGAGAAGAGAAGGGGCACACTTCTTGGGTGGGACAGGAATGTGGGGAATGAGAGACTGTAGTTTGTTAGTTTGAGTTGGCACCTGAGATGGAGTCTTTCCTGTTGAATTTGAGCCTTTAGCCTGGTTAGGAATCCCTTTACCCGGGTGGAGTTTAGTCCCAGCTCGGGGGTGTCTCACTGTTGAGAGTGTTGAACAATGTGGTCTAAGGTTGGGAGGTTCGTGGAATGTTTTCTTGCAGTTGGTGAAATTCTTACCAAGATAAGTGCCAATTTTTGTTGGATTACTGAGAGGGGGGGTGAATCAGTAATAGAGTAATTTAATCCCTTTTTAACCATATAATCCAAGTGTTATATCAATGAAGCATTATCATCCAATAACTGTAGAGTAAATAAGAAATGAACACATGAACAATCATACACATACACAGTACACTAGTGTTTTACGTGGAAACCCAAATCAGGAGAAAACCACATAATGCTTTTTCTTATATGTCTTGAAGAATTACATTCATTGGAAGCACCAACTTCCATTGTTTTCCAGCTGCAACTGGAAGGAGGCTCCAACCCCCTAGTTTCTCAAGCTACAACCTGACAGAAGATCCAACTCCCCAATTCTTTGGCTACAACCAGAAGGAGGCTACAACCCCCTATGTTCTCCAGCTACAACCACATGTCCTTGCCCCGTCCTACCACCTTGAAGTAGAAGTAGAATGATGGAACCACTATCACACTATCACTGTGAGATATACCGTTGTAAACCTGTACCAATAAATTTGAACCATGCATAAACCATGCATCAAACTGTACCTCAACCTGTAATCAACATGTACCATAAACAAGCGCATCAACCATGCACCAACCTGTAATCAACCTGTACCATAAACAAGTGCATCAACCATGCACCAATCTGTAATCAATTTGTACCATAAACAAGTGCATCCAACCATGTACCAAGTATGTACCAATCATGTGTCAACTACTCATCACTATGACTCATCAATATGTACCAACATCATCAACTATACACCTCATGTATGTGCCAACTCATCAACTACTTGTCTCAACCATGTACTCAACATGTACCTCAAAAAAAAGTCCTCATCATTTAAATCATCCAAATCTGATTTGTAGCTCTGTAATAGACCTGGTGTATATGATCACATTCCTGCAAACCTTCCTTAACTTTAACAACAAGAGACTAGCATTTTCATCAAACTTTTCTTTAGTCTCACAAGACTAGTTTTGGATTAGT
>ML789256.1:323079-338305 GCA_009831015.1 Picea engelmannii
TCCTTATTTTAGGGTTGGGTCCACTTCTAATTTCTCCATTAAATTTATTATTGAACTAATTTATTTTGTATTCACTTTGAATTATAATACACTCATCACTTCACTTTATTATTTACCTTTTAAAATCTCTTAAACCACTTTGACTACTTTGACCTTTTGGGGCTTTTAGATGACATATGAGGGTCCTCCAACTGCGTAAGGCCATAACTCTCAAACCATGAGGAGTTATGTGACGTTCTACATACTACCAGAAGTGGCATGACATGTAATATCCATATAGAATAGTATTATCTGAACATATATATCATAACTCATACTGTTACCCATCAAACAAACTTGGGTCCATTACCCAAACTTGGGGTCTCCAACTTCTCATGGCCATAACTCTCAAACCATGAGGAGTTATGTGACATTCTACATACCACCAGAAATTGCATGACATGTAATATCCATATAGAATAGTATTATCTGAAAATATATCATAACTCATACCATTACCCATCAAACCAACTTGGGTCCATTACCCAAACCTGGGGTCTCTAACTTCTCATGGCCATAACTCTCTAACCGTGAGGACTTATGTGACGTTCCACATACCACCAGAAATGACATGACAAGAACTATCCATCTAGGATATTTTCCCTAACAAATTCAATTTCCTACATCTCATTATTCCATAATTAAGCATGGGTTATCTTACTCCACAAAGCGTCTTCCCGTGAGGGATTTCACCATAAGGGGACCACCTTGGAGTTCATCCATATTTACTTCTTATCAACCATGAAAAAACAATAATGAGTCATATTTACATCAAACAATATTGGGTCCATTACCCAAACCTTTGTGCTACGGGGATTTCCTCAAGGGTTGACATCAATGACAACCAACCTTAATCAACAATTGTGTGATGAATTTACATGTTGTATTGTTATTTACGTGCTTATTTTATGGGTTATCATATGTGCGGTTATATCTGTGTTTATTGTTATGGGTATTTCTTGTATATTATGCATGTATATGTTTACTATTATTTCAGTGTGAATCTGTGTGATTACAACTGTATGTGTATGTTTACGTTTTATATATAATGCATATTTTCAAGACCCAAAGACTTGGTGAAAATGTTTGCAGTTTGGCCCTCTATGGAATAGAGCTACAACTCAATATATCCATCCTTTATAATTTGTTTGATGAAGTGGCAATGTATCTCAACATGCTTGGTATGCTTGTGGAAGACTGAATTATTGGTTAGTTTGAGCACCCCTTGACTCTCATAAAGTAGGGGTGTTGACTCTATATGCGATATCCTCATATTTTAAAGCATCCTCATGAGCCAAATTGCCTCAGACACTCCTTTCACTGCTTCTCAATAAATGCTTCCGCAAGAATTATGTGTGTATATTTTAATTGCATGTAGATCAAAATTTTTATGTGGCATAACTTAGTTAGATACTGGGTATGTTACAATATGTCATGCAGAGAGAAGGAAAGAGTTCTCTAGCATAGCCTAGCCCAACATGGATGGTTGAGGACATTACAAATGATCACATGTTCAAAGATTGTCCTCACAGAGGTGAAAAAGGGAGGACTATTCACAATGTATAGCAAGTTGAAACAGTGGAGGACATGGGCATAAATGTGCCAAGGATATATGCAGATCTGGAAAACAAGCAAGTAGAGTATCAGTCACATATGATTTAAGTGGAAGGTATGATCAACAACCAAACCATTGCTATTTTAATTGATTCAAGAGCTAGTCATAGTTATATAGATCCTAATATGGTGGAAAGTTTGCATTTTCCAAGAAGCAAGCATGGGAAATATTGGTTGGTGCAACTGGCTACAGGAGCCAAAAGAAAAGTTAATGAGATGGTTAAGTCATGTCTTATGGACATGAATGGAATGAACACTAGGGAAAATTTGAACATCATGCCTTTAGGTTCCTATGATTGTCTAATTGGGATGGATTGGTTGGACCAAAATCATGTTGTCCGAGACTGTCATAAAAAGGAATTTACTTTCTTGGAAGGGAACCTAAGGAAAGTGCACGGAATTCCTAGGGTTATAACCATCAGAAAAATTTCAGAATTGTAGCTGAAGAAATGTTACAGAAAAGGGTGTCAAGTATTTGCAGTTCATATGGAAGAGACAACTAAAGATAAGGTGCCAAATTTGGAAGATTATGCAGTCCTAGAAGATTTTGAATATGTCTTCAGGGAGGTTCCAGAAGTACCCCTACAGAGAGATATTGATTTCTCTATAAATCTAATCCATGGAGCAGCTCCAGTGTCAAGGAATCCTTACAGAATGAGTACACCAGAGCTAAAGGAGTTGCAAATGCAACTTGAAGAGATTCTGAAGAAGGGGTATATACACCCAAGTGTGTCACCTTGGGGTGCCCCACTCTTGTTTGTGAAGAATGAAGATGGAACATTAAGATTGTGCATTGATTTCAGATAGTTGAATAAAGTGACTGTTAAGAACAAGTATCTTTTACCAAGCATTGATGATATTTTTGATCAATTGAAGGATGAAAAGATCTTTTCAAAGATAGATCATAGGTCAAGATTCCATAATGTAAGGATGAGAGAGGAAGATATCAGCAATACCACCTTCAGGACAAGGTATGGTCATTATGAGTTCACAGTGGTGCCATTTGGGTTGTCAAATGCACCAATTGTTTTCATGTGCTTAATGAATTGTGTTTTTCAAGAATATTTAGACAAGTTTGTTATTGTCTTTTTGGATGACATTCTTATATATTCCAAATCAGAAGAAGATCATGAACATCATTTGAGTATGGTGTTGCAAGTATTAAGGGAGCATCAGTTGTATGAAAAGTTTATAAAGTGTTCATTTTATCAGAAGCAAATTCACTATTTGGGGCATATCATTTCAAAGGATGGGATAGCAGTGGATCCTGAGAATATAGAAGCCATTAGAGAATGTTCAGTGCCAAATAATGTGACAGAGGTTAGATCATTCATGGGCCTTGCAGGATACTATAGGAGATTTATTGAAGAATTCTCAAAGATTGCACACCCAATCACTTTCTTACAAAGAAAGGGTGTGAAGTTTCAGTGGACATTGGATTGTGAAAAGAGTTTCCAACACTTGAAACAATTATTAACAAGTGCTCCAATACTAAGGACTGCAGACCCAAATGAAGACTTCATTGTATGCACAAATGCATGTAAAGAGGGACTTGGTGGATTCCTTAGTCAAAATGGGTTTGTTATATGTTATGAGTCAAGGAAGTTGAAATAACATGAAAGGAACTATGCCACTCATGATTTGGAGTTTTCACCCATAGTGCATGCCTTGAGGAAATGGAGACACTACCTCATGGGGAAAACGTTTGAGCTAAGAACATACCATAATGGTCTGAAATATTTATTTTATCAGCCAACTCTAAATGCTAGGCAAAGCATATGGTTAGAATTTCTAAGTGAATATGACTTTGATATAAAGCATATCAAGGGAAAAGAGAACAAAGTGGTTGATGCAATCAACAAAAGAGTGAAAGAGTTGCATGCTACAACCATTAGCATGTACCAATTAAATTTGAAAGACAAAATTTAGAGGCTGAAAAATTAGATTTGCATTACAAGGAATTAATGACAAAATTATAGCAAGGTATTTTGCAACAGGAAATTGAGGAATATAAGTTAGATAATGATGAAATTCTCATGTGAATGGGTAGAATTTATGTACCAAATTCTTAGGAATTGAAAAATATGATATTGAGAGAAATGAATAATGTACCTTATGTTGGGCACCCAGGATATCAGAAAACTATTGCAGCTGTCAAGAGCCAATATTATTGGCCAGGCATGAAGAAAGAGGTTGTTGATTTTATTGCTAAATGTTTGGAATGTCAAAAGATAAAGGCTAAGCATAGACACCCAACTGGTTTTCTACAACCATTACCCATTCCTGAGTGGAAATGGGAAGTTGTAACAATGGATTTCATCACCAAACTACCCAAAACAAACAAGCAACATGATTCTATCATGGTAGTGGTGGATAAGATTACTAAAGCTGCCCATTTTGTTCCAGTTAAGCTCACTCACAAGGCAGCCAACATTGTTGATGTTTATATGAAGGAAATTTCTAGATTACATGGCATACCCAAGACAATTGTGTCTGACAGAGATCTGAAATTTACCTCAAAATTTTGGAAGGGATTATTTAAAGGATTTGGAACAAATTTGAATTTTAGAAAAACTTATCATCCAGATTCGGATGGACAAAAAGAGAGGGTAAATCAAGTGATTGAAGATATTTTGAGGATGTATGTGATGGATAAACTATCAAAATGGGAAGAATACCTACACTTGGTAGAGTTTTCTTATAACAATGTGTACCAAGCATCTCTAAAGATGAGCCCATTTGGGACACTTTATGGAAGAAAGTGAAACACAACAGTAAGCTGGGATAACCTAGCAAACAAAGCATTGGTTGGTCCATATTTGCTTAGGGAAATGGAGGACCAAATGATAAAAATAAAACAAAATTTAAAGGCTTCCCAAGACAGGCAGAAAATTTATGCTTATAAGGGAAGAAATCACAGGGAATTTTAAGTGGGTGATCATGTATTCTTGAAAGTGAAGGCCAACAAAAGTTCCCTGAAATTGGGAAATTGTTCAAAGTTGGAAGCTCTCTATTGTGGGCCATTTGAAATCCTAGAGAGGATTGGTCCAGTAGCTTATATGATTACATTGCCTGCATCTATGTATTTTCATAATGTATTCCATGTATCATTGCTCAAGAAATATATACCCGATGTTAATCATGTTATTGATTGGAATGTGATTCAGGTGGAGAAATAAGACACTTTCCAAGTGCATCCGCTACGCATTCTGGACCGGAAAATCAAACAGCTCTGGAATCGATCCATAGGGATTGTAAAGGTCCAATGGACCTGGTACGGTCCTGAGGACACTTCTTGGGAGCATGAGGATGCAATGCGGGCAGAATACCCACATCGTTTTGAGGATTTTTGAAATTTTGTTATATATGGGTACATGATGCACTAAGGACAATGCATAAATAAGGGGAGGGGATTGTAATGCCCCTAGGGCGAACCCAATTGTAATGTAAATGAAAATGTACTTAAGATGGTGAGATGTTTAATATCATTTTGTATGAACATTTCATGGCATAGTGTGCACATGTACTGCACCATAAAATGAGGAAGTTTGCACATTCCTAGATACAACACACAACAACTTTAGTGCGCATGATTTTGAGGCCAGGGAGCCTTTTGTGTATATGCTACATTTTATAGGCTGGTGAGCTAGTTATTATAAGCTAGGATGCTTATGTTTTGATTAGGCAAGAGAGCCTAGAGGTTAAAGGCTAGTGCGCCTATTATTGTATATGTCTCATGATTAATATAAAATACATCATTGCGTGTAGACCGACCATGATAAAAGAGATGGGGAACTAAAATCCACTAGTTAAGGAAATGGAGGGGCCTAAAATTTAAGAAAAAAGGGCTAATCTAGGGAGCTTAAGCCAAAAATGAATATTATATAAATATTTCTTAAATCATAAAGTATGGATAATTATTTTATCCTAAGTTCTAAAGTTGGGGGCAAGTGGGCCAAAGTAGCTCCCAACAGAACAAGTGTCAAGTTGGGGACATGCATACATATTGTTGGGACTTAGTTCATTTTCCCATATTTTCCATCATTCCTTCCATCATTCAGTGATCCAATCAATCATTGATGAGCATGCACACACCCATTGAGCTACCTTTCGTATCTTCATGAATGTACTTGAACTTGTATCCATAACATTTTTTGTGTTGGTGTAGCTGGTTAGCTTGGGAGATGGACTGAAGAAGCAGGTTGTCAGGCCCATGGGATATTGAAGAGGCGGGTTGTCAGGCCTGTGAGAAATTCTCTAAGTGAGAGAATTGTTGGGAATTTATTTTCTGAAGGTGTTAAACTACAACTGCAGTGCTCTGAGACTTCCTGTCCGACCTGTTGCTGAATCCTAGAAAGGAAGTGGGGCAACCGAAGGACCGTTGAGCATAGAAGGGGCACACTTCCTGGGTGGGATAGGCATGTGAGGAATGAGGGACTATAGGTTGTTAGTTGAGTTGGCACCTGAGACAGAGTCTTTCCTATTGTCTATGAGCCTTTATCTTGCTTAGGAATCCCTTTACCCATGTGGAGTTTGTCCCAGCTTGGGGGTGACTCACTATTGAGAGTAATGAATAGTGTGGTCTAAGGCTGGGAGGTTCGTGGAAGCTCTGCATGTAGTTGGTGACATTCTTACCAATATAAGTGTCAATTGTCTGATAAATTTACATGTTGCATTGTTATTCATGTGCTTATTTTTATGGGTTATCATATGTACAGTTATAACTGTGTTTATTTTTATGGGTATTTCCTGTATATGTTGCATGTATATGTTTACTGTTATTTCAGTGTGAATCTGTGCATTTACATAACGTATTTATCTATTTACATTTTATATATAATGCTTCCACAAGAGTTTTGTGTGTATATATTTTAAATGCATACAGTTCGAAAAAGTTATGTGGCATAACTCAGTTGGATGTTTGGTATGTTACAGTATGTTCCACAAAGAGAAAAGTAAGAGTTCTCTGGCGTAGCATGGCCCGACATGGATGGTCGGGGACGTTACATGCGCATAAGGAACAAGAGGAAATAGTGGAGATAGTGGTGAAGGGATGTGACACCTTCATAGTCACATAATAGATGTTGCGAGTTGATGACAAAATAGAACAAAATCCAATTGGAGACATCGACCAAATTGAGTTGGCTATGGATAAAATACCTACAAAGGAGATATACAAGATACAAGAAAGTGTGATGTAAGAAGTCCAATCTAGAGCCCACACAGATGCCACCAACTTGGAAGTTGGTACGGAGGTTGCAGAGGTGCTACATATTACCCATGACCAATTGACTCTGGAGAAGGAGGAGGATAATAAATGAGTAGGCAAGTTAGACAAGGGACTGGCGAATGTCTATAGAAACATCCCAGACTACACGTAGGAGCCAAAAGACACACTCGAAGGGAAGTTTTAGAAGATTGTGCAACTCATGGAGAAGTACAAAAAGGATATTACATAGCTCACTAAGAAAATGACTCCTACTACACCTCCAGAAGTCAGATATCAAAGGGAACATGAGGCTAATTCACATATCGACAAAATTGCACAAGAAGCTAGGGAAGTGGAGCAACTATATGAGAAGACTTCCCACATGTAGACCAACATGGAAGAAGATGAGAAACTCCAAAAACTGGACCAGAAGAAAGAAAATATCACTACAGACATTCAAGAATTAAATAAAAAATAGAAGGCAATGACCATCCTAGAAAGGATGAAGAGCACACAGGATATGAAGAACCTACAGGCAGAGTTGAAGGATGCACAGGCGGACAAGAAAGTAATATAGGCTCAACTGGATCCACTACAATAGGAGGTAGAGGGGATAATAGAAAAATTGTAGGAAGAGAAGGGACAAATAGAGAAAACACATGCCAGATGAAGAACAATGATGGAAGAGCACATTAAAGAGGAGAGTCTAGAAAAGTTGGCAGAGCAGAGCAACCAAGTTCAACAAAAAGTCAGTCGGTTGGACAAGGTGTTCCAGGAGCTGCAACTAGCCATGCAGAGTGTAAACTAAGGTGCATTGTCTCGAGACGAGCTGTATATCAATGTTGGGGGCCTATTGGCGTATGCCTATTTTGGGAGAACAAATTATACTTTAGGTGCATGCCTATTTTTGGAGAAGAAAGTCTACTTTAGGCATATGACTATTTTGAGAGAGAAAACTCCATTTTCGGAATAGGCCTATTTTGGGAAAGAAAGGCCTATTTTTGGAGCGTGCACAAGAGGAGGATGAAAAATTATCATGTAGAAAAAAAAGGAAAAGCAACATGTGGAAAGAGGAAAAGCAACATGGCGTGCATGAAAATAGACCTAGCCACGTTAGGGTTAGGGTTTTGGACATGAATGTAATGGCTATGAGCCAGTGGAATAGTATAAATAAAGGCTTAGAAGGTCTAGGAGTGGTTGGTAATTGGTTGATTAGTCAAGAATATATAGTGTTGGTATGAGTAAGTTAGTTTTGAGGGTTAGAGAACAGGCTGTGGAGCCTGGTGTGTGTTGAGGAAAAGGTATAGAAAACCCGACTCAACAATTTTTGGATCTTGTCGTGTTAAGACAAGATAATTGGGAATGTCACCCAGGGTTTATAGCCTCAAAAAAATAAAAATTAATCCACAAGTATTAAGTACAAAGGATCAAGGCTGGTTTTTTATGTGTTACATACCACAATGCAAAAGAAATAAACTTAAACAAAGTTACATGAATGTGTACATAAATTACATAAATGTGTACATGGAGATAAAATAAAAAGAATGAACCAGATCATTAAAACACATGTGTGATACTAAAACAATAATATGATTTTTCATTTATTTCATTCTAAGAGACAAAATTGAGTTCTCTTTACAAACCCTTCCGAGGGTAGGGACTGTTGGAGCTGCCTTTTCCAAATGGTTGAACTATAATTCTTAAAATCAAAAGTTGGTTTTTAGATTGTCTTTTACTTTATGATCTTAACCCATTGAAAGCCTCATTACCTAGATATGTGAAGTGGCTATGGCCGTTATAGTCCTATATCACCGTCTTTTAACCGTTAAGCAATATTATCACTTTTATTACCTCGTGCTATCGTGCTTCGGGAGTTACAAGTCACATGATTTCCAAACTCCGATATGCGAAGTTGTGAAATGGTTTTAAAAGTTTACCCAGGTTTGTGTTAGGAGTAAGTTACTTTAAACCCTAGTTAAGCACTGTCCGAGTTTCATGACTCGACAATCACTCTCCCAAAAAACCATACCTTCGTAGCTCCAAGTTGCGAAGTCACGATATCCATTAATTAAGCATGCATTAATTAAGCACTTAATTCATACCACAATTTTTTAACTAGATCACATCATCGCGATTTCGGGTTTTGGGGGCTCAAATGATAGGAGTGAAATCTTTCGATACAGTGAATGCCAAAAAGGGGGGGATTAAAGACTAAATAAAACTTTATTAAAGGAGATAATTTGGATTAATCGATGCACTAATGCAAACTTTAACACGCACCATCTACAAAGTAAATTTAAATGTTTTTGCGCTGATTCGTGTTACGACTCGTAAAAAATTATGTCATTTATTTGAAATACAACGAAGTGATAGATAGGAGGATCTTGCTTTTACTGCTAAAATATTTCTTTAGATGATTTGACTGTTCTGTTTGCAAGGATGCCAGGGTTTTAAATACTAAGATAAAGATTTTTTTCTTTCATTATTTCAAATTCTATTTCTATTTTTCTGCACGTAGATCTTTTTTCATCAGGATAACTTCTATCTGCATTTACATTTTTACTACATGAGATTTGAGTACCGAGTCCTCTATCATGGCTCCACGAAAAGTGTCCAAGGTAGCTGTCGAGAGTTCAAGTCAGAGCTCAAATGTTGTTTTCGATACTTCACCCCAAAGTATTGATACTGTCAAAACCTGGACATACATCTTCGACATTCTTCAGTCCGAATTGGTGAATTGTTCAGATGATTCCATCGATAACGAGAGGGATGATTTGGCCACCAAATACAAAATCATCATTCAAGCAGAGATGCACAAAATAGTGGCAAGGCCATAGATCCTTTCCTATTATGATATGATCAGATGGGCGCTAGACAATGTGGATATCCCGACCAGGACTATTATCAGCGAGAAAAAGGTGATGATTAGGACTTTTAGACCAGAACATTTCGGGGAAATGTATCAACTGTCACCCACACCAAAATTCACGTACAATGTTGAGTTTCTGGAAGGTTTCAAGTGAAAGGAATGCGAGCAATATGGAAAAAACTTGTCTGATCTGATCAAGGATTGGGTTTCACACCCCGCAAAATTTAGAGTGGATGGTAATGGAATTTATTCAATCTCCTCCTTAGAAGCACAATTCAGGTATATAGCAATGATGGCCTGTAGGTTGTATGGGAAGGAGGACACCACACACTTTTTCCTTCCGTGTGTGCCTCTGATTCATACAGTCACTGAAGGTTTTTCTTTCGACTGGGCCAAACTGTTGTTGGACAGTCTAACCAGTCAAATTATAGAATATCTAGCGCAGAAGGAAAGTGGGAAAGAAACTTCATTTTTCATGTCTGCCTACATCATGGATTCTATTTGTTTCATGATGCCTTTCCCTCTAATGAGATAGATATGGACTCCATCTAATGCTGAGCCTATTCATGTCTATCACTCGAAAGTTTGGGAGGACAAGGCCAAAGAATTCATATACGAGATTTTAAAATTGGTAATGGTACCGATGCACATCTCCATCTTCGATAACCCACCTCCTAGGATTTCAGACAACATCGTGACCAACTTGAGTAGTGTGGCTGACTGGTATGTAGAGGCAGAGTTTTCATACATCAGGTTTTTGGCGCCTCTATTCCCCCTTATGCTCTACCACTATTCATGCTGGATAAGCTGGTATGTCACAAAATCGCCAGGCAAACCGTGATCTGTGGCATAAGCAAAGAGCTGAAGGGTTTTTTGAAGAAGGTATGACCGCCCTTCCCCATTCATTTTTATACATATCCTTTATTATATTTCGGACATGCCAAAGCCGAGGCTATGACCTTGGAGGATTTTAAATTGGTCGACATCGAGTTTAAGAAACATGACCCACACAAGGTCGTGAGTAATCACATGGAAAATTATGGCCTGAAAAGATACGAACATGAGCATTCGCCTCATGATGACATCTTCCGAGGTGCGAGATCCTATGCCGAGGTCCTAAGTCAGATTCAAGCCCTGTTGCCTGGGGAGATGGCCGATTTCTTCAAATTTTAGGAACACTGATAGAGCTTCCTTCCCCCAGTTTTACAGGGTAAGAACCCACAAAATAAAGATATACAACAAACGAAATCCAAGGGTTCAAAAGATTCAGATCCTGACCAAGAGGAAAATCAGGAAAAGAAAAAGGAAACCGGGGACCCGGAACAGGAAGCCGAGATCCCGCACCCATCAAACAAGCCAACCATGGTTGTTACCCCAGAAAAACCATCCAAGGAAATCGACAGTCCCATCATGTCTATCACTCCCCTATAATATACAAAGGGGACCCTCGATGCGGGATGGATTTTCGGTGAAGAGCTAATGTCGATTACTGTAGAAGAGTTTCTTTCGAACGAGTTCTTCTTCGATAAGAAGAGAAAGGCCATTGTGAAGCAAGATATTTACCAAGAAGCGGGAACAGTAGCCAAAAAAATCAAAATCCTAGCCGACGGGAATGCCATGAAAAAGGAGGAATTCGCCATCCAGATAGCAGGGACATTGGGGGATTTTTCTACAACCAACCAATTTTTCGTCGGATCTCTAAAGGAACAGTTAAAGAGGAAGAAATGTTTGATCAGAACATTGGAAGCTAAGATAACTACAGCAGAGGAAAATGCCAGAGATCAGATGAACAAAGGTCTAGAGAAATCCAGAGCAACCGATCAAAAGGAAATCGAGTGGCTCAGATCTGATCTCAAGAAAATACATCAGTCGGTCCAAACCAACCAAGCTCAGGTAAGCCAGAAAGAAGAAATGATCAGGAAGTTACAGGTAAAGTTGAATTATGCCGAGAGCCAGGTTATATATATAGGGATATTCAAATCCCAAGCCATTGAAATCTGAAAAAGAGTGTCAGTAGCTCAGCAAGATTTACTTGCCAAAGTGGAGGTCATCCAAAACCATTGCCAGACCATTGACCAAGTATTGGAAGACATTTCTTTGAGAGAAAGAGAAGCTGGGGCAACTCAGGTCGCTTTCCAAGAGGTTGTTATAGCCATGATGAGAAAATAAATGGTCAGTATTTCCAGGATTTCCATCCCAGAGAAAAACAGAGGTAATATCTTGCTGAAGGCGTGGGAGCGTAATATATCCGAAAGCAGAGAATGAGAAAAGGAAATGAGAAACTCTTGTGAAGAAACTTTCGGCTTGATAAATGAAAATTTGTTGGATCTCGATAGGGAAAGCAACGCTGGGACACTGGGCCAGATCGATATAGCCAAGAGCCTGCTGAATATCAAGGAGAACAAGGAAAAAGAGTAGGCTGAAATATCATAGATAAGCCAGATTGATATAGTCCAAATGGATAAATGGCTAATAAATCCAAGTGTACAATTATGTTCTATCATCACTAAAGACCGACAAGTAGGGGGAAGGTTGCCACAAATAGCAAAGGATTGTTATGCTTTTGAGGCAAACAACCAAGCAGAGCCTTCCAGGTTGATAGCCCAGTTGGTGGAGAGGTGCGTCACTTGCACCAAGCAGGCGAAGGGGCAGATTTCCAATGCCAAATAATGACAAGTGTCTGCCTGTTCTATTTTTAGAACCCAAAGAGTAAAGAAATGAAGGTTCTCTACCTGCATGAAAGAGGATAAAGACAAAGACGCAAAACGCTTAAAATTCCCATTTAGTAACCTAAAATATTGGGAATGATTGAAATTCAAATGTTTAGAAGTTTGTATAAATAGGCATTTTTGAAGAGAGAAAAGGGCTGGACCTTTTCTTAGCCGATTGTAATAGAGACTTTCTTCCTTTTGAAAATTAATACAAAACAATCCGAAGATTCCTGATTCCATGAAGACTAAGTTATGAGTTTTGTTTTCTCTGTTATCTTATATTAAATTTCATTTCGCATATATATTTCTGATGAATGCTTAGCTACAATTTAGTGCAAATTCTACTATGGTGACCAATTTTTTAGTTGTCTAATCACTTGCAGTGTTTCCTCTGTATCGGCTATCAGTAGGTACAAGACCTGTGAACTTTTTAGATATCTATATTTTATGCTTCGTCAGATTACTTCTTGTCTTTCTCTTCTTCTGTTTACAGGGCGATATTCTCCCTTGATAGGAGCCTTGCATTGTCGATTTCTTAATGTTTTCTCACATTTCATACACGATTTCTTAAAAAGTTAACTCAGTTACGGGAGAAGGCCTTTGGTTTGTGTTCTACCTTTAACATCGGTTTTCGAAAGTTCTCTTTTATATGGTCAAAAAATTGAAGGAACTTTTTAAAGATCGAACTTGTTAGTCTCCAGTTTTGACTATGTTTTTGCCTATATCATATAAAAAAGACCTCCATTTCCATACCTAGTACCACTCCCTTCTAGCCTTGTTATGACACACTTGACATCTCTTTACCACTAAATGGGGCTACTCAAGGTATTCTTACGTTTCAATTTATTTTTATGTGTTTTGATACTTTAAATTAATATTGAAACTAATGTGGCTTGAGTTAGGTACTATTTCTATTTGAAACAGGATTTGCCAGTACCAGGTACCAGCTCACACCTCATGGAGATACCAACGAAGCTGCTAAGGATCTGTGCGATATGGCCAGAGTGGTAGACAGTGCGATTTACATGATAGATTGAGTCATCACTCATATGCTGATTCAAGGCGAGATTATAGAACTGAGTTGTTAATACTTCATGACTCACACTTCGTGACATTGCGTGTCATGAAGATGTGAAGACTGTTTTTAACTGATTTTGAGTTATTTTCGGATCTGGGATCCGTTTGAATTAATGTATTTTTTGTTTTAAACTATTTTTAAGGAGGATCTATATAAACAGAGGATCTCTCCTAAGAAACGTTGGTTATGTTATGCTATGATATGCATTTCTGATAATACAATCTGCTTATGCGTTATGTTACTTCGCTGTTATATGACTTGAGTTATTTTTCTGAGTAAATGGAGTGTGAAGCATGAACATTGTTTGCATATAATGATCTGAGTAGTTCTGGTTTTCCTTTTGGCGATTGCACCTCTTGGTTGGGCCCGCCAACAGGTTCAAGTCGCTGCTTTTCTCTGTATTAGAATTAGTTTATTTCAGTATCTTAGGATTTGCATGCATGATAGCTCATTTGAGTTTGGGAATTAACTTGTTCAGATTCTTGCTTAATTATTCTTCAACTGTATCGTTTCCAGCATATTAATCTCTTCTACATTGATGAGTGTTGAAAGCATGGTTGATTCCTATAGAATTTAAAGCATGAACTAGATTTGCTTTGTTTCCAGTTTTCAATCTGAACGTAATTTTTTTTTTTTTTGTAAGTAAGAGTTTGTATTAAGTATAAGAGTCCTTCTCAGAACCAGGATCCAAAATACATAGACAACATTATTCGGTTGTAATTACTGAACTTCTCCCGGAGGAGAAACCAGTTCAGCCAACCGTAGATAGCAAGTAACCAAAAGAAAGTGTAAACTGTTTCTGACAATGCTATAGAAAACTAGATTCTTAGCTACCATGAGAGCCACTAGAACCAAAGTAGGGGACAAGCACAGTATAGTCTGGAACATACTCAAGCAAGGTTCCAATCCAAGGTTCTTCAATGACAGGTGTCCCGCCGGTCCATTGCATGTCCATGGCGCTGTGGTTCTTGTCATCTGGCACTTAGAGGTTGCTACCCGTCGCTTCTGTTGCCACTGCCGAAGCTGCTGTGTCGCTTGCTCCTTCTAGATTTGCCGCTGTCGAACCTGCGATGTCGCTTGCACCTTCCATATTTTCCCCAGTCGCCGTCTGCACGAGAGGACTCGTGGGACCTTGATGGCCTTCCTTCCCCTTGGATAGAGGACTCTCTGTTGTGGAGGCGTGTTGCTGACTGCTCACATAATCACTGGGGCTCTCGGAGGCCTCACAAGAGTACTCAGGAACGACTGGAGAAGGAGTGGCCAGGAGCTGGAGGAGTATAGAAAGGCGCCCCTCCATCTGTTGGAATCGGAATTGGAGATTGCTTACCCCCTCACGTAGCTCAAAGACTAAATCATGGAGAATAGCAGAGTGTTCACGCGGCGGAGAGGTAGAGAGCTCCGGTGAATTATGGCGAGGTCGACTGTGGCTTGAAGCCGGAGGAGAGAGGGAGTGCTTGACGCAGTGAGAAGGACGAGCTAGAGTCCAGAAGGTGTCCACAATGGCCAAGTTGTCCCATCCTGGAACAACAGAATCAGAGGATGAAGAGGATGTGCGGGGGCGTTGTGGGTGCCATGGAGAGCCCCGACGGGGACGCATGCGAAGGCGAGGCATGGCGGGACTCGGCTTCTGCAGAGGGTCTGCAGAGCCAAGGAAAATGAGGAGAACTGTCCGAAAAACCATGAAAAAAACAGAGCGCTGGTTGAAA
>ML789256.1:347971-363865 GCA_009831015.1 Picea engelmannii
CATTGAAAAACCGATTGTCCAATCTGAGTTTGACATCATGAATGAACTAAGAAATGTCTGTGTCAATATTCCATTGTTACAAGCAATAAAAGATGTCCCCATCTATGCCAAAACCATCAAAGAACTCTGCATTAAGAAACCAGTTCGGAAACAGAAAGATCCACCCACAATACACCTGGTAGGACAATTGTCAAATTATATTTCTGAAACACCTAAAATTGTAAAGTATGCCAACCCAGGGAACCCAATAGTTTTAGTGACTATCAATAATGTTTCTATTGGTAATAATTTAGTCGATCTAGGAGAAGCCATTAATATAATGACCATCAACACAGTGGAACTGTTACAACTAAATCAATTCCTTCGCCCTACTCCTACAGTCCTTGAACTTGCTGACAGAACCACTATAAAACCTGTTGGAGTTCTTGATGACATCCTTGTGACCTTAGCCTCATGGGAATATCCTATTGACTTCATGATTATTCATTCAAAGGACCCCAAAAAAGGCCATCCAATCATTTTAGGGAGACCTTGGTTGGCCACAGCCAACACTTTCATAGGATGTCGTGGTGGGGATATGTTTATCTCAAATGGTATTTCTTCACAGAAACTTACTATGTTTCCACCTGCCCGGCCAGTTACAGAAGAATTATGGTGGTTGAAGTGTCCCTATTATGAGAATGATGATGAAGAATCTTTATTCTGTGTTGATGAGTTCCACGCACTGCAAGAACCTACAGAGGATGACATTTTAAATCAATTTCTTTCTGTGACAGAAAATGTTGAGTTCCCACAAACCTATCTTCAATATGATCAAATTTTCAGAGAAGAATTTCAAGAACGAAGTGAGTTATTTTCTTCATTTTCACCATCCATGGTTTTCACTGTTTCTGAACACTTAGGGCCACATACCAATCCAGTAGAACTTAGCCCAGGTAGATGTCTATACATCAACTCTGAATTGAGTCTCAGCCAACAGGAACAATTAACAAAAATTTTGAAAGAACAGTCAGGGGCTTTTGCTTGGGAATATACTGATATGAGGGGAGTACACCCTGACACCTGCATTCACCACATCTATATCCAACCAAGGATAACCCCAGTAAAACAACCACAAAGGCGCATGAATCCAATCCTAAAAGACTTTGTAAAAGAAGAATTACAAAAATTATTAAACGTTGGATTCATCTATCCAATTTCTGACAGCAAATGGGTTTCACCTCTTGTTGTGGTACCCAAGAAAATGACAGAGAAATGGAGGATTTCTGTAGAATTTAGGGAGCTGAAAAAGGAAACCCTGAAAGACTATTTTCCTTTACCCTTCATAGATCAGGTTTTGGATACCTTGGCTGGAAAAAGATATTTTTCTTTCCTCGATGGATATAGTGGATACAACCAAATTCAGATTGCTCCTGAAGACCAGGACAATACAACATTCGCATGTCCTTGGGGCACTTATGCTTATAAAGTGATGCCTTTTGGATTATGCAATGCTCCTGCGACATTTCAGAGAGCTATCCTTGGTGTCTTTGCCGACTTAATTCATGACTGTGTGGAGGTTTACATGGACGATTTTACTGTTTATGGTAACACCTTCGAAGAATCCTTAAGTAACCTGGAGAAAGTCTTGATTCGTTGCCAGGAATCAAATATATCTCTCAGCCATGAAAAATGTAAAATTCTATTAACTGAGGGAATTGTGTTGGGTCATCATCTGTCTGCTGAAGGAATTAAAGTTGACCCAGCCAAAATTGAGGTGATAGTTAATATTTCCTCTCCAAAAACTCAAAAAGATGTGAGAAGCTTTTTGGGGCATGCTGGTTATTACCGTCGATTTATTGAAAAATTCACAAAAATAGCGAGTCCCATGTTTAAACTGTTATCAAAAGACGCAAAATTCTATTGGGATGATAATTGTCAGAGTGCTTTTGAGGATTTAAAAGCAAAATTGTCTATGGAACCTATTCTCAGAGGACCAAATTGGTCCCTTCCTTTCCATATTTCAATCGATGCCTCAGACACTTCTTTAGGAGGAGTGCTTGGGAAAAAAGAAAATCAACAGAATTATGCAATCTACTTTACCAACAAAAACCTTACCCCTCCTGAATTGAACTACACAGTAACAGAGAAGGAATTTTTAGCAGTAGTTCATTCCATCAACAAATTTCGTCACTACATTATTGGATATGAGGTTTTTGTACACACTGACCATTCTGCTATCAGATTCTTAATGAACAAACCAGTTACTACTGGTAGAATCACACGATGGCTTTTGCTTCTTCAAGAATTCAACATCACTATAGTTGATCGGCCAGGAAAAAAGAATGTAGTTGTAGTTTTTCTTTCTCGTATTCCCCAAGATAGTACTGATATCCCAGTGAATGATAATTTTCCTGATGAACATTTGTTTGCAGTAGCTGTTAAGACCCCTTGGTTTGCAGATACAACAAATTACTTAGCTACAGGAAGATTACCAACTCACTTATCACCACCACAAAAGAAAAGAATTATCCAACAAAGTGCTTACTATTCTTGGGTGGGAAATGATCTCTTCTATACAAGTCCTGATATGATTATTAGGAGATGTGTCCAGGAAGATGAAATTCCCGATATCTTTCAGGCCTGTCATGATGGTCCATGTGGAGGACATTTCTTTGATAAGAGAACAACATATAAAGTTTTGCAATCGGGATACTATTAGCCGACACTGTTTAAAGATGCAACGAAATATGTGAGAAGCTGTGATAATTGTTAAAGGATGGGAAGGCCCACTGTAGCAGATGAGATGCCCTTATGACCACAGGTTGTGATTGAACCATCCGATAAATGGGCACTAGATTTTGTAGGGCCAATTGCCCCAATGTCAAGAAAGAAGAAGTACATCTTGGTGTGCACAGATTTTGTGACCAAGTGGGTAGAGGCGAAATCCCTATATCAAGCAACTGAGAAATTAGTGGTTGAGTTTATGTATGAAGATATCTTTACCCACTTCGGTGTTCCACGAGAGATTGTTACCGACCAAGGTTCCCAATTTACTTCTAAATTGATGAAAGAACTCACAGATAAATATGGGATCAAACACTGTAAGTCCTCTCCATACCATCCACAAGCCAATGGGCAAGTGGAATCTACAAATAAAGTTCTAGAAGCTATTCTGACCAAGACCATACACTTACATCATAAAGATTGGGCAGATATACTTCCATAGGCTTTATGGGCATACAGGACTACATGGAGAAATACCATTGGTCATACTCCTTACGAATTGGTATTTGGCAAGCAAATTCTCCTTCCCATAGAATTTCAGATTCATACATTCCACCTAGCAACAGAATTGGGGTTGAATTTGAGTGAAGCACATAAACAAAGAGTCATGCAACTTAATGAATTGGGATAAATGAGGCAAGATGCTCTTCAAAGGACCATCCTTGTGCAAAATCAATGCAGCAAATGGCATGACAAATACATCAAGAAAAAACATTTTCAACCAGGGGATTGGGCATTACTTTTTGATTCCAAATACAAAACTTTCAAAGGGAAACTTACAACAATATGGTTGGGACCTTATGAAGTAGAAACTGCTTTTGATAATGGTTCTGTCAGAATTAAAACCATAGATGATTCTCATAATTCCTTTGTAGTAAATGGACATCGATTAAAAGTGTATAACAAACCCTTGTCAAAAGATGATTTCTTACAGGAAGTGGCCAAGAAAACAGAACTAAAGATAGTGGGAGAGGATTCTTCTCCTCCTGCTGATCTTTGATTATTCATACTGTTTTAAGATTCTGTAAATAATAATTTTTTAGCAGAAAATAAAAAAATCAAATAATATAAAAAAAAAAACATTTATTTTTCTTCTTTTTGGATATGTTGATATTTTTTTTTTAGATTTACAGGTTTCTCAAAGAAAGTACAGAACTGAACTTCATCACTCTTTCGCAACAGGTAAGAAGGTAAGACTATTTTATTTCATGAAATTTTCTTCTCAATTTAACTGACTTGTTTTGGAATGAATAAATTTGAGCTTGTTTGCTCCCTTTAACTGCTCATTAAAGTATGAAAGGGGCATTTATCAGGAAGGATTATTCTTTACCAGACCTGGTGAATTATTATGGGAAAGAAACCCCCTTAGAGTCTTCTTTTAGCATTTCCTCAGATTCTCCAAATATGAGGAAGCAATGAGCATGTACTGACTTGGGCTCATAAAATCCACAAGTAAGTGATTACTGTTCCAATTTTTTTTTATGTCTGCAAGATTTCTATCTGCACTCGCGTTGGATGATGTGGAATATTTTAAGGTCCACCTTCCAACAAATCTCACTCCATCGACATCAACACTTTATCTGGAGCAGAGATTAGAGATTATTTAGCACCCTGGACTCTGCATGCCTCAATGGCAGATGTCCTTGCTAACAACCCTGGGAATACACCAATGTCTCTTGGTTGATAGATCCTACAGGTGAGTTGACACCAAGACCTCTATTCGTACCTGTTAGGATGTGTTGTGGGTAACTTGAGGCCCATTGACATCATTGGTGGGTCATCTCACATCTGTTAACGACATTCATTAATGGCCGGTAATCCGATGATTTCTGTTTGTGTTCGACTCCAAAACATTCATTCACACAAATCAGAATTGTACCATGGGTTAAAGCTTTGAAGCTGTTGAGGACATGATTTCAGTTGATATTTTTCAGGATAGAACAAAATCCAGGTTCAGGTATCATCATCAGATAATTTGCTGTTATAAAACAATAATTTTTTCTCAGCAGGATATTATTGGTTCAAATTTCTCTACAGATTCTTGATTGTTTCATCAGTACTAGTCAGTACCATCATAGAATCCATCAACTACAATGGTCATCAGAAATACAAGAGCAGTTACAATTTTCGCGCTCTTCAGATCCAGACTTGACTTCAGAAGAAAAAACTCTACAGCAAGAATTGAATAATAAAGGGGATAGGTAATTTAACTTAGGTATGCTTAGTTCATGTTGATTAACTGTATTAATTTACATATTAATAGTTTGAACTGAGGATGCGTTTTTTACTCCATAATGTTTCATCATACTCATACTCTGTACCTGATAACCAACCCACCTCGACATTTCATATCATGAAAATTCACAACCTTACCTGAGCTGGGTTCGACATGACTCGTATTGATAACACTCTACACTCATGTACGACTATCATCATTTTCCTACACGTTATCGATCCCCATGACAAGTCAAATGTTCTCCTATGATTTTTCTCCTGACTACTTCCTTCATCACACTCTCTTCCCTCGTCGCCCTCATCTAAATTTCACTGCTCACCTATAGACCTTCCCTGTGATATCAAGTGGGACCATGGTGGCAAATAATCATGAACCAGAGACATATGCAGACTTAGAGGCCCTTCCGGAGTATGAGGCAACCAGAGACATTTTTCAGAAAGCAGGATGGGAGCCGTTTCTCAAGAAATTCGATGGATATAATGATTCAATTACGCTTCAGTTCACTCTGCATTTTCAGGGTGGGTTCGCTAAAGTGGGCGAGCTTGAGTTCGAAGTCACAGAACAATTTATTTCAGAAGCAATTCAACCGCCCACCACTGGTCAGAGATGGACAAAGGGTCAACCTGTTGACAAGAATCTCTGCACGCAGCTTCTGAAACCATAGTACTGGAAAATACAGTGGTCAGAGGGGACATTGCGGTCATGGTTAGAACCACAATGGGCTCAGTTGCTAGCCATCCTCCAACGTTACCTCACTTGTGAAGGATGATATACAATCGTATTTCCCTGCCATGCCCGACTCCTGCTACATTTCAAAGGTAATCATCTACTGAACATACCCTTCTTTCTATTGAAGAGCTTAAAGAAAATGGCAGAACAAGTCCAAAAGGCCAAAGATTTTCGAGGAAGTCTATTTCATTTTGGTCTTGTTAAGATATTGATTAAGTCTGCGTTGTCCAAGAAACAAGAAACTTGGGATATGTTTGCTGTAAAAACCCTAGCCTCTGACAAGTCTAAAGATAGAAGTGTTAAGCCTGCTCCCCCATAGAAGAAGCTGAACTCTAGGAAAAAGAGGGTTAAAACCCCAACCAAAATCTGTGATGACCCTAAGAACATACCAGATAGCACAATTGAAGCCAATACTGGAAACCCTGATTTAGAACATTCATTTGATGCCCATGGGTCTGATGGAATGGAAACCAATTCTGAAACTGTGAATAACACTACTCCTATAAAGAAAAATGTTGGAATTCCGATATCTTCCCCAGCTGCTATGAACATTATTGACGTGGAAGAACTGGCAGAGTTGACTGACAAACCTAGGAGAAATCCAAAACGAAAATGTAAAAGCACATTGTCAGGTATGGATAACTCTGTGCCCAATTACCCACCACAGGAGAGGGTAGAAAGTGTGGATGATCATGAGGAGGCTCTAGAGCCCTCTGAAATGACTTGGACTATTTCTCAATTAATTTGAAAAGTCCGTAGAGTGGATTGGCCAGCTACTGAGCCCAAAGAAATTGAGCAGGACGAGCCAATTCGAATGCCCACAGATACCCCTGCTCGAACATATAAAGAGTTAACTCCTGAACTTAGCCCAGTTGACAATCCCGATCCAGTTGACACCCATGATCAAAGTCCAGATGAGTTCACTCATGCATCCAGTCCTCAACCACAACCAGGACATGATAAAACATATGAATCTTACTGTGAAATTTCCTCCAGTAAATCCTTGAGAATAATGGCAGCCAGATTAGAAAGCAGGAATAACAAGTTGAAAGAGAATCTACATGAGTACACTGTATTGGATCGACATATCAAAACAGAGAATGAACTCATGAAAGTCAGGCAAACTCATTTCTTGTCCAAAATTGAAAGATTAAAACGAAAGAATGAGGGTCTTTTCCAGAGGATCAGGATATTGTAGAAGACTACCAGGAAGCATATCATCATCAACCGAGTCCTCAAGAAGGAAATCAGAAACCTGAAGAAACATGAGAAGTTACAAATGTTGGTTGCAGCTGCTGCAACGCTCTGATGAATCTCAGTTTTTGACTTTTTGACTGCCTGAGGAGAGGCAAAGACTTCAGTTTGGGGGAATGTTAGTCTCCAGTTTTGACTATGTTTTTGCCTATATCATATAAAAAAGACCTCCATTTCCATACCTAGTACCACTCCCTTCTAGCCTTGTTATGACACACTTGACATCTCTTTACCACTAAATGGGGCTACTCAAGGTATTCTTACATTTCAAGTTATTTTTATGTGTTTTGATACTTTAAATTAGTATTGAAACTAATGTGGCTTGAGTTAGGTACTATTTCTATTTGAAACAGGATTTGCCAGTACCAGGTACCAGCTCGCACCTCGTGGAGATACCAACGAAGCTGCTAAAGATCCGCGCGATATGGCCAGAGTGGTAGACAGTGCGATTTACATGATAGATTGAGTCATCACTCATATGCTGATTCAAGGCGAGATTATAGAACTGAGTTGTTAATACTTCATGACTCACACTTCGTGACACTGCGTGTCATGAAGATGTGAAGACTATTTTTAACTGATTTTGAGTTATTTTCGTATCTGGGATCCGTTTGAATTAATGTATTTTTTGTTTTAAACTATTTTTAAGGAGGATCTATATAAACAGAGGATTGCTCCTAAGAAACGTTGGTTATGTTATGCTATGATATACATTTCTGCTAATACAATCTGCTTATGCATTATGTTACTTCGCTGTTATATGACTTGAGTTATTTTTCTGAGTAAATGGAGCATGAAACATGAACAATGTTTGCGTAGAATGATCTGAGTAGTTCTGGTTTTCCTTTCGGTGATTGCACCTCTTGGTTGGGCCCACCAACAGGTTCAAGTCGCTGCTTTTCTCTGTATTAGAATTAGTTTATTTTAGTATCTTAGGATTTGCATGCATGATAGCTCATTTGAGTTTGGGAATTAACTTGTTCAGATTCTTGCTTAATTATTCTTCAACTGTATCGTTTCCAGCATATTAATATCTTCTACGTTGATGAGTGTTGAAAGCATGGTTGATTCCTGTAGAATTTAAAGCATGAACTAGATTTTCTTTGTTTCCAGTTTTCAATCTGAACGTAAATTAAAGAGAATGCAAGTTTGAATTTACTTTGCATTGGTTAAGATAGTTATGTTACTCTGTTCTGTTAGGATAGTTAGGTTGCAATTGAATTAGAGGAAGCTTCCAGTACCAGTAGGGTAAATAGGATATTTCTTTATTTTTCTTGTGGATAGATTTAGAATTATTTTCGATGTTTAGATTAAAAGGATTTTAGGAAATAATCTTTCTGTTATGCCTTAGATAGAAATAGTGATGATTAGATGATCAAAGATAGTGGTAGATAGTCTTGTGAAATCACATTAGAATAGAAATAGAAGTACCTGCACTTAAACACATAACTGTTCTCTTTTGATGAATTAAACAAGAATTGATAAGTTTCAAGGTAGTCATTAGGATTCAGTTTCTCAGAGTGAGTTTGTGTTTTCTTATAAGAATAGTCTTTAGATAGGAATTAGAATCTTACCTGCACATACAGTGTAGCAGCTCTAAGTTCACTTACCCTGGTTTGACAATTCAATGTTTTCAGGTCATTAAAATCTTTAATATAGCAGCCTGACAGAACTTTCTCTTCATTTTCTGTTCCTCCATGACTCTTGTTGGGCACCAAATCGGGTTATCTTTTTGTCGCATTTCCATTACCTTTTTGACCTTTTTACAATTATTTACCTATGTTTACTGTGCTAAAACCATGAGGTAAATACTCCCACCTTGTCTATTGGAATATTTTATTAATGAAGTGAAGTCACGAAGTTTTACCTATTCGCAACACTAAAATGATGTTTGACCGTAGCTTTTGGAGAACAAGAATCGAGGCCTCATCATCCCACGACAGATCTGTTGTTCAACTGTTTTGAGAACAACAACAACCAAGCCAAAAGGAGGCCGCGCAGATGGAGTCGTAGATCCCTGAACCATCTTGGGAATTTCATTGATCTTGGCTATTTGGTACTGGTGCCAATCCAACTAATGCATATTTTTAAGGGTACGGTTACCATGTTTTGGGGAAAGAGGTTGTTCCCCGTTTGATGTATAAAAGACAATTTATTCCTATAACTGGGGATGTCCCCATTGAGATTGTAATAACCTTTTCAGATTTATAAAGCATTACCTATTTTGTTGTCTTCATCCTTGCTGTAACCAACACAACCCTGATCAAAGAGTTGGGCCCGCTCTTTTGATCAGGTGATGCGTCTTCTTGTGTGTGTTATTTATCAGTTTTATGATTGTTGTTACAATATGTTATTTAACAGTTTATGCTTACTGTTACAGTACGTTATTTAGTAGTTTATGCTTGCTGTTACAGTGTATGATTCTTATGAGTACCTTCCATAAGTTGTAGTTAATCCAGTTGACAGTAATGTTTTGAATCTTAAATTGTAAACACTTGGCCAGAACGAGTTTTACTCTTGATCCTGCATATACCTTTTGTGTTGCCTTGAAAGGATACGCACCCGGATTGATAAATTAATGTAAGGGTGAATAAATTGTTCATACCTGGACCCCAACATTTTGGTGTCGTTGCTGGGGAGGCTAACAAGGTGAAAGACAATGATCCAAACCAACCAGAGGGTCAATCTCTCGTCCTGGGGAGAGAACGAGTTTTCTCACTCTGCTTCAGGTCCTGAGCATAAGTGATCTTTCTGCTTGTTTTTATTTTTTCTTTCATGTTTATTTTTTTTCAATCTCTTTTCCTGGGGAGGGAGGAGTCTTTTGACGCCCTGCTCCAGATCCTGAGTTAATATTTATTTCTTTCAAACCCTTGTGTTTTTTTTGAAACCCTAGCTTTTACCCTAGGGAGGGAGGAGTCTTTTTATGCCCTGCTTCAGGTTTGAAAGGTATTAGGTCTTTCATGTGGTGTGTTTTGTTCTTTTCCAGGGGAGGGAAGAGTCCTTTGATGCCCTGCTTCAGGCCCTGAACCTTAGATTCTTGTTTTTTAGATGCCTTGATTTTTCATAAGATCTTTTGTCTTGCAGAAGGAATGGTCCTTTGACACCTTACTTCAAGACTAAATCATTGTAGGTTCATGACAAAACCCTCACTTGTATGAACAAAGAACCGAATAATGGGGGCAGAGGGAAAGCCCCAAAGAAGGGAGGACCAGATTTGGGAAGAAAGACCTTCATCCAACAGATTTTAGAAAAGGATGAATCAGAATAATCATCTTGCGTAGCCATGAGACCAAGGGCATGAAGAGTAAAGTCTGAGGGACAATTAGTAGATCAACCAGTGTTGTCTACAACTTTCTTGGGTGACACAATACAACAAGTCCCTCTAGCAGTTGAATAAGCATCTAGTGGCATACCTGAACAAGGAAATATTATGCTGACAACAGAGGGGGAAGAGGTCACAAGCAGAACCTCGATAGAGGCAGACCACTCCAGCAAGACAGAGAAGGTTGTAGCATAGGGATCAATTCCTCAAAACAAAAAAGAAGGGGTCGAAGGAGCATTTTCATCACCAAGGGACCATGAAAGTGCTGTTAAAACAACTCGGATCAAGGGGGTAAGGAAGCCTTAGCCATCTCCTACAGAGTCTGGTGAAATACCCAGTGATTATTGGAAGATATTTATGGCTCCCACAACCTCCACTATCGAGTTTCCAATTGGAAACCTGGGTGTTGGTGCGCCCACTAAACCTATTCCATTAGCAACCTTACCAAACTTTCATGGGCTTGTTTAATAATATCCCGAGACATTTCTATTTGAATTCGACATAGTATGCCGAGGGTATGATTACACGATGGAAGCTCAAGAGTTAAAAAAATTTCCTTCTACATTAAAAGGGACGGATCTGCGATGGTTCATGGACCTTGGAGGAAGAACTATTTCCACATGGGATGATATGCGGACATCTTTCCTAGAAAAATACCAGGATTACTATAAATCTCAGAACATTAAGGAAGAACTTTTCAAGTTCACACAAAAAGAAGATGAGAGTTTGGAAGATTATGTGGAACAATTCAAGTACACCTTACAGAGGTCGGGTCACTCTGACATGGATAAGGAAATTCTAAAATTATCCTCCTTCAATCTAAAGTGAGGATTCAATGGATCTATTGAACATTGTGGGAAAATGAGACATCTCTAAGGAAAGCTTTGAAGGTATCTGCGAATTATGCATTCAGTGCTCAAGAGGACTTGTAAGAAACAAACAAGGGATTCGATTAGTAAAAGGGTCTGGTGGAGGTGTTACGAAAGAATAAATTAGAAACCTGCTAGACAATCTGAGGATGGATATCCTCAACACCCTGTCAACACAAATGGATACGCTGCAAGTAAAGCAGAAGCAACTGGAATTGGACAAGACTATGGCAATATTCTACCCGACGTGTAGAAAGAAGCATCTAGAGAGGGAATTTCCATTAAACTCCATAGAGGAATGTGCAATCTACGAGTTAAATCATGCAACAAGCTCATGCCCCTCCCTGCCAGGCCTGAAAGCATTATTTCAAGGAATGGGGAAAGACATGGAGAAATTGTACCTCATGGGGTCTAGAAAGCCATGGCAACTTTGACCACCAATGGGAAACCAAGGTATGCACTCATATCCATCTCAGTATTTCAATAATTCTAATATGAATCCTCAGTCCATGCCCTATCCTCCCATGTGGACACAATACCAATTTCCACCGTGGCAGTAGTGGAACCCTCAAACCAGTTCAAGCTCCTCATGGGCTCCAACTTGGCGAGGATCCCCTCCTGGACAGTTTCCTCAATCGATGCCACAACAACAACTCTAACTTCCCTCTAATGTACCCTCATCTCCCAATCCAACCTGATCTGAATCCTAATAGTAGGGGAGTTCATCAAACTGACATTCTTAACCTACCTTCATATATCCTTTCCACTGCAGAGTTGTATGAAATGAATCTACGATCAGGGTGGATAGTTGATGCTCAACCTCCTCCAGTTACCATAGAACGACTCGACAGTGAAGGTAAGGATTCAGAACCAATGAGTAAAGAGCCAAAACAGATTGATAGAAATCAGGCATCTCCTATAAAACAACATCAATCTGAACCACCTTACCCAGAGAGACTAACTTTGAGTAAATCAATCCCTCAAGTTGAATTCGATTTATTAGGAGAAATGCAGAATTTATTTGTTAAAATTCCCTTGTTACAATCAATGAAGGATGTGACAATATATGCAAAGAATCCTAGGGAATACTATTCAAAGAAATCTGCAAATAAATCCAAAGGCTCCCTTACCATTCATGTTATGGGAAAATTATCAGATTTCATGATGAGAAAGTCAATGCCTGAAAATATGGAGATCCGGGGAACCCAATTCTGACAGTACAGATTAATGGGATACAGATTCTGAATGTGCTGGTAGACCTGAGTGCTGCCATCAATGTCATCACCACTGAAACCATGCATACATTAGGTCTTTGTAACTTGAAACATACACCTATAGTATTGGAATTGGCAGACCTATCCACAATCAAACCTATAGGAAAGTTGGAAGATGTAACAATTTTAGTAGATTCATGGCACTATCCCATAGATTTTCTGGTCTTACAGACGCAATCTTCGGTGGGCGGCCATCCTTTGATATTGGGTATACCATGGCTGGCTACTGCAGATGATTACATTGGGTGTCGATCAAGGTACATGGTTATCTCCAATGGGAACAACATTAAGAACTTAGTGTTATACCCACTTGTAGAACCAAACCCATCCATAAAACCAACAGGAATCAAGAAAATTTTACTGGGGAAAGAGTCTGAAACAGAAAATGAGGAATTGAGGCCAATTCTCACTATTGAACAAGCCCTTCAGTTGAAAACTGAATTGGAAGATGATGTAATTACCTCTTTTATGGATGACCCTTGCTCTGTTTCTGAAAGAAATCAACAATCCCTAGAATCTGTCTTAAGTTGTGAGACTCAGGAAAAAATTGAAACAACATAAGGATTAGAGAAGATGCCTGTTGATGCACCCAGTGAAAGTTTTCTAGTAGAACTAGAACCAGGAAAAACCCTGAATATTAATCCATCCCAGTCAGAACCTCAGAAGAAGAAACTTGTGGATGTCCTTCGGAAACACAATGAGGCCTTTTCTTGGGATTATACAAATATGAAGGGGATCCCTGCTAATTCATGCACCCGTCATATATATATTAAGGAGGATTGTTTTCCTGTGAGACAACCTCAGAGAAGGATGAACCCCGCACTGAAAAATATCGTGAAAGAAGAACTTCAGACATTACTAGACGTAGGTTTTATTTACCCCATATCAAATAGCCAATGGGTCTCTCCATTAGTAATGGTCCCTAAGAAAAGTGGTAAATGGTGAATATGTGTGGATTATTGAGAATTGAATAAGGAAATGCAGAAAGATCATTTCCCTTTACCATTTATTGATCAAGTTCTGGACACATTGGATGGCAAAAAGTTTTTTTCCTTCCTAGATGGGTTTAGTGGGTATAACGAGATCTAGATAGCTCCTGAAGATCAGGATAAAACCACTTTCACATGCCCCTGGGGAACATTCACATATCGGGTCCTTCCTTTTGGCCTGTGTAATGCTCCTGCAACGTTCCAGAGGGAAATTTTGGGAATCTTCTCTGATTTGATAGATAAAAGTGTTGAAATCTACATGGATGACTTCACTCCATATGGGGATTCATTTCTTGAAGGGCTGAAAAATTTAGAAAAAGTTCTCGAAAGGTGTATACAAGTGCATGTCTCGTTGAGTACGGAAAAATGTCATATAATGATGGAATAAGGAATTGTTCTAGGACATTTTCTCTTAGTTGAAGGAATTCGGATGGACCCAACAAAGACAAAGGTAATTCATCATTTCCCGACACCCAAAATGCCCACGCAGGTACGCAATTTTATTGGTTGTGTTGGCTATTACAATCATTTTATAGAAAAGTTTGCTAAGGTAGCACATCCACTTTTTTAATTGCTAACAAAAGATTTAGATTTTGTGTGGACAGAGGACTGTGATGCAGCCTTTATGAGAATTAAGGAATTGGTCTATAGCACTCCAATCCTTAGAGGGCTAGACTAGGCATTACATTTCCATATTCATACAGATGCTTCCCAAACAGTGGTTGGTGCAGTATTAGGACAACAAGAGGACAAAATACCATACGTAGTTTACTATGTTAGTAAGAATTTGGCTTCGGCTGAATTAAACTACACATTGAATAAGAAAGAATTCCTTACTATCATTTACGCCATCAACAAATTCCAGCATTACATTATCGGGTATCCTACCTTTGTGCATACTGATCATGCAGCTATCGGGTATTTAATGAATAAACCCGTTACCCCTGGTCATATCACAAGATGGCTCTTGCTACTATAGGAATTTGATATCACGATAGTAGATAAACCAGGGAAGGACAATGTGGTTGCAGATTTCTTATCTAGGATAGAACATGAGGGTAAGGATATACCAATTGAAGATAATTTCCCACATGAACATCTTTTTGTAGTATCTGCTAACACTCCGTGGTATGTAGATATTGCTAATTATCTTGCTTCAGGGAAGGTACCTCGACATCTGTCATATAAAGAGCAAGGAAGATTATTCACCAGAGTACCCGATATTCATGGATGGCAGGATATCTCTTTCATATAGGGGCTGACCAACAGATTTGGCGTTGTGTGGCAGAAGATAATATCTATGAGATACTGAAGGCTACACATGATGGACCCCGTGGAGGACATTTTGAGATAAAAGAATAGGTTACAAAGTGTTGCAAATGGGATATTACTGGCCCTCCATCTTTTGTGATGCCCGAGACTATGTTCGAAGGTGTGATAGCTGCCAACATATGGGACAACCTGGGAAAGCAGATGAAATGCCTCTACAACCCCAGATAATCCTTGAACCATTTGAGAAATGGGCCATTGATTTTGTTGGACCCTTCAACCCACCTTCTCATCAGAAAGCTTACATCTTGGTCTGCATTGATTATGTAACTAAATGGGTGGAAGCCAGAGTGGTCACAAGAGAAACATAACAAGTAGTGGCAGACTTTATTTTTGAAGAAAGTTTTTCCCGATACGGTACTCCAAGGGAAATTGTGTCAGATGGAGGAGCATAGTTCAAATCTCATATGATAGGAAAGATGATGCAGAAATATGGAGTCAAGCATAGAGTGACAACCCCCTATCACCCCCAGGCGAACGGGCAAGTAGAAAGCACAAAAAAGGTATTGGAAAATATCTTGACAAAGATAGTAGCAAATCATCACCGGGACTGGGCACAAAAACTTCCAGAAGCTTTATGGGCATACAAAACAACATGGTGAAAGACAACTGGGTTTTCACCATTTGAATTAGTCTACGGGAAAGTCCCCTTGTTTCTAGTGGAATTTGAGATCAGTACACTAAGGACAACTCTAGAAGTAGGCTTAGACCCATCAGAATCACAAAAACACCGACTGGAATAGATGAATGAGTTAGACAAGATTCGGTTAGTAGCTATCCAGAAGACCACTGTTGTTCAACAATAGAGAATGAAGTGGCATGATAAATTTATCAAAAGTAAGGCATTTCATGTGGGAGATTGGGAAATACTTTATGATTCCCGATTTAAGGATTTCAAAGGCAAGATTTACACTCACTGTATGGGGCCATACCAAGTGGATGCAGTGTTCGACAATGGAACAGTTAGATTAATTAGAATAGACAAGAATCATACCTCATTCTTAGTAAATGGACACCATCTAAAACTGTACAACTGTCCAGCCTCTAGAAATGCCTTTGTCAAACACCTCTCTGACTCATCTGATTTAATGATTGTTGGAATGAAGGACACTCTAACTCTGCCTTA
>ML789256.1:376343-390267 GCA_009831015.1 Picea engelmannii
GACATGTTGCGAGATGATTTTACACAGTTTATGGTTGAAAAAGACAATGCATTATGTTTTATGAAGATCAAACATTCTAAGTTTAAAACTCGTTCTTTGCTTAGTTTGAATCTTAATGTTAATGCTTCACATTTTGAAATGATTAATCGCATCGAAGGAAACATTCAAACCAATTATCCAATTGATTGCATGAATCCTCCTATGATGAGCTTTTCATTGATATATTCGTTTCATCAAAGTCATGGTTTACATCCCCATTTTTGTGACAGAATCTTAGAGTGGCTTGAATATTCATATATGAAAAAATTTCATAATAAAGACAAAGTTGAGCTTGCTTTCTTTTTACCCAAGTATCTTGGAAGTAGGCATGATATGTTTCTTTTAGATCCTCCATATAAAGAAGTTAATGAACACTTAGAGAATTGTAAGGAGGATGAGGCATTTCATCCTTGGCTGATGGTTATTCCATTTCTTCTTGATCTTGACAAGTTTTTCAAAACTACTTACACTCGCCCATGCCATTATGACCCTTATCATGACAAGATTGCGCAATGGCTGGAGGATTCATACAACAAGAATATTCAAGGAAATGGTAAGATCATGCTTAATTTGTTTTTAGATGATTATTATGAAGGTAAGTGTGATATGTTTCTATCATTTGTTGATATATTACCATTCTTTTTAATAATACTTGATCTTGTTTTCATTGCAGGATTAAAGTTACTTCGATGGCTACATTGGAAACATGATTTCACATAGCATTCTGATTTGTTTAGTAGTTAGGGTAGGTTTAGGAATAGGTTTTCTTTCAGTTTGATTTCTCACTAGTTTTTTTTTTAATAAATGCAGTCATGAACGCAAGTAGGCGCACCACGAGAACCATAATACGACTATTGTCAGGGAAGTCCCCTTGATCCTTTTTCTCTTTACTTCTAGTTGAATGTTCATTTTAAAAAACACAGTATCATCATGAAAATATTAATGGAAAAGTAAAGAGATAGATAAATCTGAATCAACCTTGACCAAAGATACCATGAGTAGGACTATTTTCCCATCATCCAGGATTTTCCTACTTTTTTTTTTCAGTTTCCCAGGGGATTGTCGCATGAGGTTTTCAGATGCACCTTCTGTGTATACTTGTTTTTTGTTTTGTTTGGATTTCTTTACTTTCTAATTTTTTCTTCGCTGGTGTGTTTTTGATTTCTCCCTTATGCTTATCAGTTTTCTCTTTTGGAAATACACCTACCTGCGCACTAAGCCATTCAAATAAAGACAATAGAAAAATTTCTTCACTGAAATAACTTCTGAAAAGTTGTACGAACATCAGTGATATATTTAAAATGATGTTGGAAAATTTTGTTTGAAAGAAGTCAACTAATTTCAATCTCTGAGTGAAGTTTGTCATGATTATCTTTATCTTTTTACGCTGTCCCTTTTCCGTAAAGGAATGACTCGATAGGATGTCTCCCTGTCATAGCAAGTTGTTTTAGAAATAAAACATGCCTAGTGCTGGATAAAGGACAGTATCAAAAAATTCTGATGAGGTCTAAAAATACGATAAAACAACAAGATTTTTCAGCGTCACCCCGCTCAGTTATCCATAAAAGAAAAACAAAATAAAAATATTAATAAGAGCTGTGGGAAGTGTTTGTAAACCCACCGGGATACTGAACAGGTCCACTGGAAGCGGGTAAATGCAAGCATGGCGCCAAGACAACTTCATCGGGGTACTAAACAGGCCTGCTGGCAGCAAAGCAATGTCGGGTACATGAAAATCTGTGTAAAAAATTATGAGAAACCTTTTTAATGTCCTTTACTCTGATCTAGAACTTCTTGACAGGATACAGACATCTGAGTGGGTTAAATGGAAACCCTGTCGAGGCTATGGATGCCTGCTGGCAACAGTGGCCATGCCAATAGTATTGAAGATTTTATCATAAAAATCATGACTTGCTGATCTTAAAGACTGTTCTTGGTTTGCATCTTTTGAAACATCGTTGGAAAAGATAGTTGAGGATGATGTTAGTATGATTTTTGGTTGTTGTTTTTGAGTTGAAATTCCCATTGATGTCCTAATCTGAATTTGTTGCTTTTGACAGAGATAACTGCTTCGCCCAGTGTGTCGCCATTGTTGGCAACCAATTCACATTTTTTATTGTCTCATAAGCTGCCTACACCAATGTTTCACAAACATTGATTTTTCGTCGCAAACTTCAAATGAACGACGCCTTTATTCTTTGCGCCTTTTCGCACACTTACCTTCGCTAAGTCTTCATGAGTGTAAGCATGAAAATTTCTCCTTTCGAAGTCACATTTTGATCATTATCTGAACTGCCAATACCTTTTGTGTCATTATGCATATTGCGCCTATCTTTTTATTGATCTTTACATGATCGACAATATCCCTTGATCGGTTTTCATACTGCGATGGATTATATAACTCAGTTTTATTGAAGACATTTAGCCTGTGGATTCGCATTTCATGACTTGCCTAAAACATTGATTCATTGAATTTCATCGAGGTCATGATTTATCTTTTGTGATCCTTATTGTTGATCCTTATCATAGCTCTTGGCATACCAATTTGACACCTTGGTTAAATGTTTGATTGGCGAATACATGATTTTGGGTTTTGAACTTCATGTCGGATGTTTGAACATTATGGTATAACACTCACACACATTGGTATACTCATTGAACATTATTAGATAGATTGTGTGATTGTTTTTCATTGAAATTGCAATGCATTAATTTTGGATTGGCTTCTTATTTGGCCTACTCAACCTTTGTTTCATGAGATATATGGATATTCATGCATATCTTTTTAATATAATGCCCATGGCTATTTTTAACTATTGGTATGATCGACACATTGGTTAAGCTATGGATATCGGTGGTTACAGCTATAAACGCCTGCCTCCTTGCCAGAAATTAAGCTATTCCTCGCCACGCTCATGCTCGCTAATATGATGGTTTCCTTAGATTCATAAATCACACTGAGGTAACTTTGGTCTTTTTTATTATGGTTTGACATCTCCAGAGCTAGATCTGAATACCTCTTTATACGACTTGTGAAAGCTTCTGGCGTTTCTAGGGTTTCCCATCTATGCCTTTTATTGCTGTTTGGAGGATTGTGCGAGTTTAAAGACCGGATTTGCAAATTTTATGTAATAAGTCAGCCTGGATATAAATTTAAAATGATCTGCCAGCGGTGAATGCACAGATTTCAGATTTGACAGGAAGAGAGCAGGAATGGGTCTCAGATGTTGAGGACGGGTTTAGATACTTGGTTTTGTATAGAACGAAAGGCATTCGTTTGCACGTTTTCTGTGAAATACCCAAAGAGAAAAGGGATACATTAAAGCTTCTTGCAGAAAGATGCAATTTCTCTGTATATTCTACAGGACAGGATCCAAGATGTGTTTTGATTGTACAAGCTACACAAAAGTCAAGAGCCCCTCCGCCTCATAGCATGAATCCCAAGGGTTCACTTCCTAAAACAGGGCAGGACTCCGAATATCTTCATTGTCCACTGTGCATATTGATCAAGACCAATCTGGCATGCCGGCTGTGCACCTCCCAGGGCAATCAACTCATGCACTTCATGTTGGATTTCATTCTGTTCAATCAGATGACAGTTTGTGGGAGAATGTTAAGGAGAAAGCTTCCACCATTCTACCTAATAAAGAGTTGCAACAGGAAGCAGTGGTTGCAAAGCAGGTATTTGAATTGGTAATTCGAGAAGCGTTGTATCCATCTCCTGGGGTTAATGTCACTAGCATCCGTGAGAATTTCCTCTAGCTGAGCTTAGGTCCAGAAGTGGCCCTCATTGTTTGCCTTTTGCCTTCGTCTTCTGGCCAAGAGGATCTGAAGGATAATGATCATTCTGTTGAGGCAGATCTTGACATGATAAACAGGGATTTAAAGCGGCACGTGGATAGTGTATATTGTGAAGAACCATGCAGTGGATCATTTCTTGGGGCATCTTCGATTTGGCGTTGTATGTGGTGCCAGCGCTTAGTGCATATTGAAAGTCATGCAAACATGGCCACTGAATCAGATGATATTTGTGATTTGGGTCCTTACAAAAGACTCATTTTATCCCCACTTTATGTAAAATATTTGGACAAGAATACTGAGGCAAATGGATTTCTGAGCTCAATTACACATGGAGCGAATGAATTGGCATCCTCTGTTCGAGGACAGATCAGGAAGAGGATCGGTGATTGTGATAATGACGGGTGGAATAAAGCATACATCCTTGGACAGAATTGTACAAATGAGGACCGTATGACCCCCTTCATTCATGGAAATCAACTCACACAATCTACGGGTCAGCAGAGACGAGAAGTGAAGGGTTTCAGGAATAGGAAGATGATGGGAAGCAGCCAGGATTGGAGTTGCAATATTCTTCGTCCTCCTCCTCAGAACTATGAGTCTATATCGGCAAAGAAGGAAATTGATGAGAAGCTTAATAAAGAAAAGGTTGAATGCATGATATGCTACGAAATAGTTGGACGATCAGCGCCAATATGGTCTTGTGGCAACTGTTATCCCATTTTTCACCTGCACTGCGTGAGGAAATGGGCAAGAGCTCCATCCTCTGTAGATTTGTCTGCTGGGAAAAGTCAGGGTTCCAACTGGAGATACCCCGGTTGTCAGTCTGTGCAGTTTTCATTCCCAGATGATCTTCGTTACTACTGCTTTTGTGGGAAGGTGCAAGAGCCAGAAGTGGAATTTATCTCACTCCACATTCATGTGGAGGACCATGTGGGAAGCCACTTGGAAAGGAAAAGAAAACACCCAGTCACCCACATACATGCACTCTCTAATGTCATCCAGATCCTTGCCCATCTTGCTCAGCAATGGCTCCATCCCAACCTTGTCCATGTGGGAAAACAACAATTACAAGGAGATGTTCCGATCATAAATCAATTGAATCATGTGTACAATGCTGTGAGAAGCCTCTCAGATGTGGACGCCATTATTGTGATAAAGTCTTCCATGAAGGCCTATGTGGTCCTTGCAAGGTTTTGATAAAATCTTCATGCTTTTGTGGAGAAAAGGAGCAGATGATACTTTGTGGTGATATGGAGATCCAAGGGGAAATAGACTGGAAAAATGGTGTATTTGCATGTAAGAACCTGTGCATGAAGATGATTTCCTGTCAGAATCATAAGTGCAACAAGATATGTCATCCTGGAGAATGTGGAGAATGTGAACTATCGCCTGGGAAGGTCAAATCTTGCCCCTGTGGTAAAACCCAGCTGCAAAATCAGAGAAATTTTTTATGGATGTGGTTATTGCTTGTTCTGGAAAAGTTATTGCTAACCTATCAATGGATGGATCAGATGTGGTCTCGCTCCTTACCGTGGGCAGACATAAATGGGTAAATCATAATGTTGGAAATTTTGTCAACAGTACCTTGGAAGAGAATCAGTGGTCTGAAATGAATTTGTGTGAGGCAGAGGCTTTGCTTTTACTCTTTTCTTCAAGCGAATACTTTCTGCCATCATTTTTGAGTTCTATGAAAAAATTGAAAGTTCTTATTATGGTTCCAAGAGAACCATAGTGAAGAATCTACCAGCCTTATCATCACTTACTCAGCTTAAGACTCTTCGCTTGGAGAGGTTGAATGTGCTGCCATGTCAAGATCACAGTAAAGTCTTACAGAACTTAGAAAATCTATCTTTGAGAGTATGGAAATATGTCCAAGTTCAATAGCACCCAGTTGAGCCTAAAGCGTCCCATAATGCTAGATTTTAACTTGGATCATTTGTGTGATTTGGAGGAGTTGTCCCCTGGTATTTGTGACATGTCTTCAATGCAAAAGTGGTCTATCATTAACTGTCACCTTCTTCAAAAATTATCTGATGACTTGTCAAGCTCAGCTCTTTAAGAATGTTAAGGATATCTACAGAGCTTCCAACATCTATTGGAAAACTAGGGAAGCTGGAATATCTCGACATTTCTTTATGTGAGCGATTAAAAGAACTTCCAGAGGAAATAGGGCAACTAAAGAAACTCGAGAAGCTTGACATGAGAGAGTGTTCTCGGTTGAGGAAGCTGCCTAAATTAGTTGGAGGGCTGAGATCTCTAAAGCATGGCATCTACGATGAGAAGATTGGACAACAATGGAATAGTCTCAAGAGCTCTGTTATCATGGAGCTTAGAGTTGAAGTCGTAGAAGCACATTTAAGCTTGGATTGGCTGGATGCATGTTGAAATCCTACCGAGACAGGATGCAGGTGTACTGGATCGAGATGAACGCAGACATGTTATCCATGTTCCATATACACAATTGGCATTATAGAATAGGCATCTTGTTCTGATGGTATAGACCTTAATAAATATTGTGTTGTAAACAATAAAGTGTGTGCTTATGATGTTCAAGCATGAACATAATATTGTGTCAATCTGTGAAAAGAGGATACAAAGACAATACATACACAAGAGAATCACGCAATGACAGGGCAATATTTGGAGGCAGTTGTTGCTTCAAAAGCTCTGTCTTGCAAAAATTACTCAGACTATTATATGAGCAGACCTCTCTTTTAAAGCATTGTAGGTGGGCAGTAAGTGTTGTGGCTTCCTTCAGGAGTGGTGTGATTTCAATCTAATTATCTTGCTGAAGCTGCTGGTGTATGCTTTAGATATGATGGCAAAGTTTTTCATCTTTTCCCTACACTCAATTCTAGATAGATTTATTATGCAAAACAAATGGATGGATTTTGTAAAAGATTTATTTGATATTTGTTTTGATTAAAGTAGATTCAATTTGGATTTTGTTTGTCTTAAATTAGCACAGCAGTTTGGTTTGTTGTGATTTAGGTGATTTGCTTGTATTTAATTAGTAATTAAATATTTGCTTTTATGATTTGAATATATTTCTGTTAGTTTTAATTGACTTGAAACAGGTCTGTCCTCAAATTAGAACAGCCACATAATTAGCCAATGCTGTAGCTAGTCTACAGGAGCATATTTTTAGCCATTTTATTAAGAAAATATCTTTCTAACTTGTTGTTTTTTGTCTATTCCAGGAAAATTCGAATTAGCAATGGATATGAGGAGCAGTTGGAAGATATCTCAAGGATTTCATTTGCATTTTTAATTACTTAGTTTAAGAGATTTTAGGGATTATTCCCAGATTGTGTAAACTGTTTACTATTATTCACAAGGATGTTTTACCTTGTGAGAAACTTATATAAACCTATGGTTTTGTAATAATCAATCATCCTCAGTTGGGGGAGAACAAGGATATGTAACGCTGATTCAAACTGGAGCAGAATTGATGCGTTGTTATAGCTTTTTCTTTTCAATATATCGACACTTTGCTCCAAGTTTTGTATATCATTTTGGTTTCTGGTTTAGTATTACTTTGCTATATAAATCAAATTCAAGTGATATAATTTCTTATTGTTATACATACCTTGTTACTTCCAATTTGATAAAAGACATAACAGTTAAGGATTCAGTTTATGAATGATAGCTTTGTCTTCTTTATGAATTGGATTATTATATATGAATTTGCTGCATAATAGGTTTCCCTTTTGCATGAATTCATAATCTGAAGACTGTTATGATTTCTTTTATGTCTTGTTTGTCCTGTAACATACTTCAGGAAGCATGATAGCTGATCCTTTGCGAGAAGCTCAAGGGCTAAATGGTGTGAATTTCTTCCTCCAACCAGCTTATGAAGCCATCATACACAGGGCAGACTTGGAGCGTTTCTAGGTTAATTAGTTAGACATTTACTGTTTATGTTAAGTAGTTTAATATAAATGATAGTATAGTTAGTTTGAGTTTGCTTTATTAGTTTCTAGTTTCCTCTAGTTTAGTTTCATTTCCTTTTATTTAGTTAGTTAGTTTATTGTAGTTTGTTTTATTAGTTTCTAGTCTCCTTAGTTTATATTATTTAGCTCAGATCACTTTCTCTTTGGTTTCCTTACGAGACCTCAGAGCGTCCAATGGAGCCGTTAAACTCGTTATGGTGGTCCATACCAAATGGATTGGTTTATTTAGACAACCCCAGACCGGTTCCACTCTCCCAGTTGACGGACGGTCGTTTTCGCCCGTCAACAAATCCTTCACCTAATAGCACATTCGGCTCAGGAGTCGTGACATGTATTGGTGACCATCACCCACCATGGGCTGGTCCAACTGTTAGTAATGAATGCCATTAGACAAATCCTGATTCCGTGGGAACTATTTTGGGACTCCACAGAGGAAGAAGTAGCAGCCGTTGTGGCTACTAAGGAAGATGAACCAGAAGCCACGGAGGAGGAAAATGCAGGTGAAGATGACTATGTTGACCAGGAGGAACTGGAAGAGATGGAAATGGAAGCTGAAGCATTCGAAGAAGAGGCTGCTCCTCAAGAGCAAGCCAAAAACATGGAATCTATGGAAGATGCGGAAGTTGACACAGAAAGGCCCACTAGTACCATGGTCGAGGCTACCCCACAAGAACCAATCTCACCTTTGGAATTAGTAGAACAATGTGATAGCATGACAACCACAAAAGTAGGGTCACAATAGACAGGAGCAGGTGAATTGATCGATATTGCAACCGAGGGTACCCCACAAGAACCTCTTGTCACCAAGGAATTGATGGAGGAGGATAACCATAATGAAGAAGAGGTCGTGGCCACCACGACCATAGAGCCCATGGAAGAAGCACTGGGAGAACTAGGGCATGAGGTTGGCACTGAACCACAAGAACCAGTGTTGACCTCAGAAGCAAATATTGAAGATCCCTGCCAGTTCTCCTTTTTCTCATTTATTCCAAAAGGAGAAAGGCAAACTCGTTCCCTTCATTGTTCAGAAGAAGATCCCATCATTCCTCCAATTCTATCAAAAAATCCACAACTGTGTGAGGTGGACGATACTGAAACAGATACACTAGAAAGAGAGCATCTCGCAGGGACACCACTGGTTGCGGTGAGCCTGAAACAAGAGGAATTAGCTATATGTGAAGAGGAGGGACCAAGTGAAGCAGTCCTGACGAATGAGCCAATGGCAGAGCCAGGCGAGAAGGACGTAAGACTCCCAACCAAACAAAAACCTTAGCTGCAATTGAAAGAGACAACAAGGCTTAAGATGGAGGTCAGGAAACTAAGGAAACAGGTACACAAATTGCAGGAGCGGATGAAGAAATACAAGAAGAAAGCTAGAAAGCCCAAGACCATAGGAGTAGAAACAGAAACTCAAATGGACCAGGCATCCATAACCTCTGCTGCTACTGAAACAGAAACGGTCGAGCGATTGTTTGAAGACTGTGAGCATGCCTTAATAGTCGAAGTGCAGACTTGGAAATCTATTGCGACTCAGTATAAAAATGAAATGAAAAGAACGCAGGAGCGAGCCTCCACAACTTTTTTTGAATATGTGGAGAGTATAGACATCATGATATTAAGGCATGCGAAGCAACAACTCAAGATGGAGCAGCTGCAAAAGCAAGTGGAAAAACTGAAAATGGATAAAGAGCAAGTGTTTAGTTTGGCATAAGAGGTGATGGCATGTTGCCCCCCTGCTTCTAGTTATTCTTTGTTTTTGCATGAACGATTTCTTCTATTTTGCATGGAGAGCATAAAAAATGAGATTAGTTATAAGATAGAAAATGGTGTACAATTCCTCTGAATAATGAGGCACCATGACATGCCAACTCAACATTTGATGTGTGAATTTTACTTGCATGGATATCTGTTGTTCCTGGACAGAGATTTCAATCCAGTCCCGTATATGGGAGACATTCATTTAAGGGCCCTCACCTCTTACACTTTCAACCATATCAGCTGGCAGAAGGCTTTTAACACATTTGAATCTAATCAGATTACAAAGCTATTTATGGTAAGAGGAGAACCCGAAAGGGCAGTCACCACGTTCAATAAACACAACACCTTTTTGGGAATTGAGGCAAATAGAGACAGAATTTTGAGGACACAAAATTGGTGCCTTAATCTTTGCGTTAAGCAAATAGTCACATTTCATGAAGAAGCCCTTGACTGCTATTAGAAAAGGTGGATGATGACACCTACAGCTGTCTGGAAGAGGGAACCTTTTGGGGCACCAAATTTTGCACGAGTGCTCCCCAGAGTGCCCAGATATGTGGCATGTGTTCGAACAAGCGAGATTCCATGGATGGGACTCTGGTTTCAGTTTCCCACTATTTGGTTGCTAGTAGAAGATTACACTCCAGCATATATCGTCCTGAAAGATTGGTGGGAAGACGTCCACCTCTCAGATGGTTTTAAAGTTCCAGGAACATAGATGGCCGAAGAATATGATCTCGCCCATTTTCAGGAAACCCACTATCAGCGAAACCCAGACCTGTGGAAGAGGTGAACTACATGAGGGCATACAAAAGGCTAATTAGGGGGAGATGTTTGGCACCATATTGGGCTATCTTTCTATCGCATTTCCATTACCTTTTTGACCTTTTTACACTTATTTACCTATGTTTACTGTGATAAAATCGTGAGGTAAATACCACTACCATGTCTATTGGAATATTTTATTAATGAAGTGAAGTCCCAGACTTTTACCTATTCGTAGCACTAAAACAATGTTTGACTGCAACTTTTGGAGAACAGGAATCAAGGCCTCAACATCCCGCGGTAGATCTGATGTTCAACTATTTTGAGAACAACAACGACCAAGCCAAAAGGAGGCTGTGCAGCTGGAGTCACAAATCCTTGAACCATCTTGGGAATTTCATTGATCTTGTCTATCTGGTACTGGTGCCGTTCCAACTAATGTATATTTTTAAAGGTACGATTACCATGTTTTAGGGAAAGAGGTTGTTCCCCCTTTGATGTATAAAAGACAGTTTATTCCTGTAACTGGGGATGTGCCCATTGAGATTGTAATAACCTTTTCAGATTTATAAAGCATTACTTATTTTGCTATCTTCATCCTTGCTGTAACCATCGCAGCCCTTATCAGAGAGTCGTGCCTGCTCTTTTGATCAGGTGCTGCATCTTCCTGTGTGTGTTATTTATCAGTTTTATGATTGTTGTTACAGTGTGTTATTTAGTAGTTTATGTTTGTTGTTACAGTACTTTATTTAGTAGTTTATGCTTGCTTTTACAGTGTTATTTCTTAGCTTATGCTTGCTGTTACAACGTATGATTATTATGAGTACCTTCCAGAATTTGTAGTTAATCTGGTTGACAGTAATGTTTTGAATTTTAAATTGTAAACCCTTGGCTAGAACGAATTGTACTCTTGCCCCTACATATACCTTGCATGTTGCCTTGAAAGGATACGCACCCAGATTGATAAATTAATGTAGGAAAGGGGTGAATAAATTGTTCATACCTGGACCCCAACAACTGTGCCCTTTGCAAGACAGCCCAACATTGAACCCGGCCTATCAGATAAAACCAACATCGCTTTGAACCTTTTTGACACCATACTTAAAACCACCATCACCCGGGTCAAACTCAAACGTTCATGGGCCACAATTGAATGGGATATAAGCATCCAGGAACATTTGGAAGAGAGATAGAGACAACTTAGAAATCAGCCTTAGCTTCCTTTTCCCAAAGGTTGTCTTTTCCCCTTTTTATCTTTTACTCACTTTCGGATGCCTAGACCCTGTACTTTCTAGACTTAAGTGCAGACTTTGGAATAACAGGGACCAAATTCATATTTAGAAGCCTGAAATGGGCACCATACAAAAATACTCTGACAACAACAAGAAAACTGAAGCTAAATATCTGGATCAACTTGCCACAAAATGTTGTCACTTGAATTTGCAAGATATTCTCTATCAGCCATGAAATTCAATTCGTAAACAAACAAGAATACACAGACTACCAAAGATAAATCATACACTTGTTGGCATGTTTACAGGTAGGTGTGCTTGTCATTGATGGCAAGTTCAGAGTATGCAGCAATGGAAAAACAAGGACAGGTTCGGATACCGGGAGTTGGAGGAGTCAAGAGTCGAGACTCTCCATCACAGGAGTCTCGAAATTGTGAAATGAGAAACCCCAAAAACCCAAAATAGGCACATCGACTGGAGGTTCGGATATCGGGAGTTGGAGGAGTCAAGAGTCGAGACTCTCCAGCACAGGCGTCCTGAAATCGCGAAATGTGAAACCCCGAAATCCCAAAACAGGCACTTCGACATGGATTTTGGATACCAGGAGTTGGAGATGTCAAGGACCCTCACAACAGGAGTCCCGAAGCAATGAAATGCGAAACGCTGAAATATGTTGGTCCGACTCCATTCCATAGTTTTGGATACCAGGATTTTGTAGACCGGGAGTTGGAGATGTCAATGAACCTCACGACAGGAGTCCTGAAGTGGCGAAAGGAAAAACAACAAAATATGTTTGTCTGACTCCATTTTGGAGTTTCAGATACTGAGATTTCGCAGACCAGGAGTTGGATATGTCAAGGACCCTCACAACAGGAGTCCCAAAGAAGAGAAATGTGAAACGTCGAAATATGTTAGTCCGACTCCATTTCGGAGTTTCGGATATCGGGATTTCACAGACCGAGAAATCAAAGAAGAAAATAACTTTAACCTTTGAAGTCGCGATATGCGAAATCGTGAAATAATCCTAGCCGTCGTATCAAGGATTGATCTGGACCATTGATCAGACATGACAAAGGCCCATGAAGTATCAAAATCATGACAAGAACTTCACCATTGGGTCATGTTATCGCTCAGTTTGTAGGATAGGTTAAGTAACTTGAAGACAAGAGACGAACTGGCATAACAAGAGCTTCCCCACCCACTGTCACCTTGATGGGGATCTCTTTCTATTCAGGGTGGCTAATCCCAAGGGAGACATCCCTAATAATCTGGGGTGTTGAAGGAAAAGGATCAAGGATTTAAGGCTCAAAGGTTAATATAGGCTTTCCGTTCACAGATTACCGCCAAGAAGATAGTCCAAGAGAAGATATTCCACTGAAAGGGCACCTGTTTGTGAGACAAGGAAAATCAAACTAAAATGTGCAAGCAGTGGTTAGTACTTCATAAGCTAATGACCATATTTATCACATATGAGCATAAATAAATGTAATTATTGATGAAGTCAATGATTGCAATTATTGCTATAGCTTAAAATATCACTTCTTCAATAAATACCAAATGATAGAGCATTCAATGTACAAAATTTATCCTTGATTTATCACAATGCATTAACTACCATAAATATGCTTCACATATAATGTTGCTACGTCAAACCTGCTAAGGGTGATGTCAGCCCTAATCTAGGTTAGTTTTGGTGAGCAAGGAAGTGGACGTTTTGCAAATTAAATCAATGAAAATAATCTACACCTCAATGCCAATTTGCTAGATGACAAAGCCACAACGTTCTATACCAAACAAGAGATCAAAATAGGCATGACCTCACTAGCTAGTTAGGGTTAGTAAAATCGCTAGGGTTAGTTAGGGTTTCAATTTTTTGAAATTTTGAAAGATTGTTTTGACACCAAAGACTCAACGTTGCAAGTTTTAGACCATTGTCTAGGGTATTATGGACTCAAGGAGTGAGACTAAAGGCTTCGAAGGATTTAAATCTAAGGAAAGGAGAGTTAGGCTTGATGGTGCTGCAATGGCAGGGCCATGAATTCAAAACCCTAAGGGGAGGAGGCTCATTCTGGTGTAGCTAAATCTAGGCCTCATGCTCCTCCCTCTTTCCTTAAAACTCTTTGGAAAAATGGCTAGCTTCAAAACATAAATCTAGGGCTGAAAAGTGTTGTTGGGGCCAAGTCTTTTCAAACCCTAAGAGTCAAACCCCAGGTGTAAAGTTAATTAGGCCTAGGACGTTGTTAGGACCACATATTGTACCCTTTTTGCCCATACTTTTTGCTATTATTTTACCCTTCATCACCTGCATTTTGACTCATACTATCATTTCATCTGATCATTCCAAGGTATACAACGTCCTTTCTCATTACTTTATGCTTA
>ML789256.1:390367-411566 GCA_009831015.1 Picea engelmannii
TCCTTCTAGTTGGTGCTAGAGAATCCAGAGAGTTGGTGCTCTCAGCAAGTAGCAGCTTGCAAAACAGAGGTTGTAGCCTCATTATGAGTTGGTGCTCATATGTATGATAATGTAAAGAATGTAAAGATTACTTATCATATAAAAAAGAAGATTTTTTTACCCTGTATGGGTTTCCTCAAGAAATATTTGTCTCTGTATATTTCTTATGTGACAATGATGCTGAATGTTCTATTTCTTACTTCCTTTCATTATTGTGATTGTTATTAAAGTGCTCTGCAAAGAATTTAAAATAAGCATAATTGTTTAAGCATGGTAACAACTGATTCAACCCCCATCTCAGTTGTCCAACAATTGGTATTAGAGCCGGCCCCTTTTATCTAAGGGTATATCCTTGAGCTTAAACATGTCAAGCCATGAAGGAAATTCAACCAATAAGGCCCCTCTGTTCAATGGACCAAACTTTGCCTTCTGGAAAGTTAGAGTGAGAACCTACATAATGGATTTAGGTGCAGATGTCTGGGATGGGGTAGATACTAGTTATGTAAAGCCAATTGTACTAGCTAATAAGGATGACAAACTAGAATTTAGATTCAATGCTAAGGCTATGAATGCTATCTTGAGTGGGCTTGCAGAAGAAGAATTCGTAAAAGTTATGCACCTAGTAACTGCCAAAGAAATGTGGGACAAACTCATTAGTAGTTATGAAGGTAATGAGAAGGTAAAGGATGCCAAGCTCCAAACCTACAGAATATAGTTTGAACAACTGAAGATGAAGGAAGATGAAACTGTTGGAAAATACTTTCCGAGAGTAGAAGAAATGGTAAATGGAATGAAATCACTTGGTGAGAAAATTGAGGAACCTTCTTTAGTTCAGAAAATTTTGAGATCTCTACCAGATAGGTTCAACCCGAAGGTCTCTGCTATTGAAGAACTTAATGATCTAAAAACCTTGGAGTTTGATCAACTTCTAGGAACATTGATTGCATATGAAATGTGAATAGTTAAAGATAAACCCACCTCCAGAGAATTATCATTTAAGGCAGACCAGAATGAGGATTCGAAGCCTCATGAAATTGAAGCAAAATTGGTGAAGAGACTGAAGAAGGGATCAGGAAAATGCAAAGGTAAACTTCCTTTCAAATGTTTCAACTGTGGTAGGATAGGTCATTTTGCAAATAAATGTCCCCACAAAAGAAAGGATTAGACATGTGATGATGAGGAGAAGCACAAACACATAAATTTCTTTAAAGAGAATAACTTTAAGAAGAAAAGTCTTTGTGTAAACAATGATGATGATCCTTCAGATGATGAAGACAATGACTCCAATATTCAAGATAAACTAAATGAATTCATACTTATGGCCAAAGAGGATTATGATAATATAATCACAGGAAGTGATGCTAATGAAGAAGAAGCTGTGGTTGACATGGAAGGAGAACTGATCAGTGCACTGGAAGAGATTGACAAACTAAGAATTAAGAACAAAAAGCAAAAACAATTGTTGATACAGTTCGAAAAAGACAGTAAAGAACTTGATGAATATATTGTCCTACTAAAAGTGGAATTAGAAGAGGCAAAGAAAATCGAAGACATTATGAAATGACAGTTATCAGAAAAGAAGGCAAGATGTGAAGCCTTAGAACAAGAAGTAGTGAAAACTAGGAAAGAGATGGAGAAGTTTCAAGCCTTGTATAATCAGAATCTATCAAGTATCAAAGCCTCAGAAGGATTATCCACCATTCTGAATCAACAAAGGAATCCAAAGCTGAAAACTGGTTTGGGTTATGAAGAGGGATCAAGTAGTGATAAGCCAAGAAACGAGGAACCCATCAAGTTTGTCAAATCTACAACCAATGACAACAACAAACCTACAGAAACATAGGAAGACAATCAGCCGCCCAGGACGAGTAAAGAAAAAGGAGCCAGGACTGAATCTGTAGAACAAAGAAATAATGTGCTCCCTGCTGAAAGACATCATCAGCATGGAAGAAATCAGTTTTCTCAAAGAAGACAACCATTTTCCAGTTACAAAGAATTTTTCTATATCTATTGTTTCTACTGTTCTAACTTTGGTCACAAAGCTGTAAATTGTTCCTTAAGACTTAGAAGTGAGAAATTAAGGTTTCAAAGGAATAAATACTTGCCACAACAAAGAATGATACAACCAAGTAACAAACCTTCACAGATTGCAAATTGCCAAATTAAGTCTAGAGACATGCAACTAAGGAGGTCAAGAAATAATTAACAATCAATGAGTAGACAACGCTGCAACAATAATTTTGACCTATTGAAGAATGAGATTGAATGCTACATCTTTCATAACTATGGACATAAATATGTTGATTGTCAAGTAAGGAACTATGAACCAGATTTGAATTCTTGTGCTGAAAATGTCAAGGTTTGGAAGAAGAAAGAAAGTGACAGGTGTGGATTAGTGTTGTTAGCTCAAAGAAAAATGAACCCTTGGTATATAGATAGTGGATGCTCCAAACATATGATGGTAGAAAAAGGTAAGTTTCTATCTCTAAGTGAAAGAAAATCAGCTAGTGTAACCTTTGGAAATGATTCTCCAGGTAAAATAAAGGGTAAAGGGATGGTGAGTTTAAGTAATGGAAAAGGAAAAGCCCAAGATGTTCTACTTGTAGATGGGATGAAACATAATCTACTCAATGTAATTCAAATGTGTGACAGAGGATGTGAAGTTGTGTTCATGTCCAAGGACTTCAAAATAAAGTCTGTAAACTCAAGACAAGTGGTGGGTAAAGGCATAAGGACACAAATACTTAGACAGACTCAAATTAGCAAGCAAATTCAAATTCCTCCTCTAGAATCACTCAAAAGAATCATCCTGCAAGTCAGATAATTGGTGAAAAAGACAAAGGTGTACAAACCAGGATAAAGATAAAAAAAAGTACCGAGCAATCACATATATCTTTCATATCCATGCTGGAACCCAAGAATTTCAATGAAGCTAGCAAAGATGACCATTGGGTTAAAGAAATGAATGATGAACTTGATCAGATTGAGAAAAACAATACGTGGGAGATGGTTCATAGACCTAAAGGTAAAAATATCATTGGTTCCAAATGGATCTTTAAGAATAAGTTGAATGAGCAGTGATCAAAATTTGGACCAGGGGTCAAAATTTTGCTCAAATTTCAAAGTGCTTAGAATGTGACGAAATCAGTGCCATTGTGTCTGTCTCATCTTCCTGATTCCGACGGTATATTTACTTTCTCAAACGGAGTCTGTATGGAGAAGATATCGCGATCTGTTCGCCAAGGCAAACAGACAAAAAATTGATGCTGACTATACCTGTCCATACAATCCGTACAGGACACGTGGCAGGTATGTACAGGACACGTGGCAGGTCCGTACAGGACACGTGGTGGCTCCAGGTGATGACACGTGTCAGGAAAATTTGGATTTTTGGGCGTATGGTTGGACCAATTCGGAGGTGACACGTGTCACCACTGGAAGGGTGGCATGTGGCACAAGATGATGTCAGCAGCCTACGTGTCAGATGATGTGGTGATCGTACGATGATGTGGCATGGATGATGTGGCAGGTGACTGGACGTACGAAAGTCGACGCGGCAAGTGATGTGGACCAATGGGCGACTGACACATGGTCGTTTTTTGGTCAAATGATTGGGTTCCACGTGGCCCAATCATGGGCTGCCATGTGGCACCCAGGTATTGGTTTATTGGTTTGGTTGGTTAATCAAAATTTTGTTTGGTTGACCGGATTTGAACCGGTGACCTCTCCACCGTGCACGTCTTAACAAAGTCCCGTGACCACTGCGCCACGCATTGGTGCTTAATAACTATTCGGAAGGTTTTATATTTGAATTAGTTTTAAGTTGTGGTTTGGCGGGAAAAGGGCTGGGGCTTAGCCCCAACCCTTGGCATTGACATATGTCCGTTCAATGGAACCAGGAGCGTGGAGGTTACACCGGTTATATTATTGTTATAACTGTTACCACATATGTGCGCGGGGAGTTCCAACCGTTTAGGCCCATGGTTATATGCCAACGCCATATGACCATGCTCTATGTGGATTGGTGTGCATGGTTTTTAATATGATTTGGACGGTTATGCAACCATATGCTGCCACTTGTCTTCATTTTATTTTCCTATAGACAAAGCCCCTTTTTACAATACGCGAGGTCATATGGAGGACTTCATGTGCCCAGGAGCTAGGTGGTTAGGGGCTGGGCGTGCCCTAACCGTCCTACAGTTTGGACCGGTTTTTGGTTATGTGCGGGGCTAGGTTTTAACGCACATTTTGGAGCGTGTTCTTCATTCATGCACACAGAGGTGCGTTTTGGCGAACCAGTTTCAGAAAGCTTGAAGGAGGAAAATGGAGGAGGCCTAACTTCTTCATCTTTTGGCTGATTGAGGTGCCATAAAAGCCCAGCTAGGGGTTTTTGGACATCTTGGATCCATTGGTGCTATTATCAAGGCCATCTGAAGACTTATTTTGCAAGTTTTTCACCATTGAAGTTTCAGCAAGCTCCAGGGAGCTTGAAGCCCTCATTGATCGAGGACATGGTTTGGTGAGCCTATGTTTGTTTTCTGTGATTGAATAATCATTTTTGGCTAATTGATATGCTCTGAACACATTGGGACAGGTTTCAAAGGCTATTGAGGACTTTTACAGGTGTTTTTACCAAACAGAAGCTCAGGGAAGCTTATGGCCACATGTAGAAGAGGTCATGCCCGGATGAGCCATGATCTGTTTTCAGAGTTCTATTAGTCATTTTTGGGGTTTTTATGTGTTCTGATCTCAATGGTACAGTCTGTTTTTTCCATTTGAGTTGAGCAGTAGCTTGTAAAATAACTTTTGACTAATTAATCCCAGAGAGCCAAGTCCATTATGGAGGCTCAAGGAGATGTAGCCCGGAGGGGGGTGAACTCCTTTATCATGTTGTGATTGTTTTGAGTTTGATGGTTTATTTGCTGCAAGTTATGTTGCTGTGTTTTCATTTAAAGAACATATTTAACCATTTAAAAGAACAATTTCTCATAGATAAACATTTAAAGGAAGAAGCATAAAACTTAGCACATAATTTATCTGGCATATTTTAACACATGAAGCAAGGTCCTGTAAAGTTTATTTTAATGAAGTAGCTAGTGCTTGCATAGCATAACAAGTCAACCTTCTATTTTCAGTTCAAGTGGTATCAGAGCATAGTTTTTTTTGCTCATGTGTTTGCCATTGATAGCTTGAGATTTAGCTATTGGTTTTTGTGCATGTTTTGTGTGAAGTTTGATATCTTGCAAGGATGGCAGAAGCTTCAAGTATTGATAGTTCTCATACATTTTCATTATCTAAAGAAGAAATTATAATCATGAGAGATTTGATGAAAGATATGTGTGAAGACAGGAATGTGCGCATTTCCCTTGAAGAGCAGTTGATGGCCATGAAGCAGGAGAAAGACCAGCTTTTGCAAAGTTGCATGAGATGGAGATTCAAGTCCATGAGGAAAAGGAAACCCTTACCAAGTACATGCATGAACATGAGGTATGCAATGTTAGTTTATCTTCTAATTCCTCTCAAGATGAATGTTTTGGTGTTTTTGAAAAGCACACAAGGTGAATAGGGTCCAAGTTATTGTTAAAAATGGGCTATGAAGGTAGAGGTTTGGGTAAGAATGCACAAGGCATTGTTGAGCCTATTGTTGTTGAAGAAAGACCCAAGTATTGTGGTCTTGGATATGAACGAATGAATGGAGCGAATTCCAAAGTCGAGGAGACAAGGGAAAAAGTTCCAAGGATAAATTTTGTTTCGAGTTCACCTCCTCAAGAAGTCTTTAAAGGTGAAATTTCAAGAACTTTTGTTGAAAGTTCGATCCCTTCAGCATGCAAGGCTTGTGTTCAAGATGAATGAAAATGTGTGGAACAAGAGAGTTGTGACAGAAATGAGGACAAGAAAATTGTTGATGGTCTTCAAAGGAGAGCATGTAACTCTTCAGATTCACCTCCTCAAAGAGGCGATAAAGGTGAATGTTCAAGGTATAATTCCGCTTATCATTCAGTTGCTTTTGATTATGTTAAGCATAATAACTTTATATGTAACAATGGAAGAAAGAATCCATGTACATTTTTTGGTTTATATAACCATCATGTTTCAAAGTGTTGGAAAAGATTGGCCAATTTCAGGAAACTTTCTAAGCAAAGGAAGCGTGAAAAGAGGATGCAAAAGATTTGCACTCATTGTCAAAAGCGGGTCATCTCATTGACCAATGTTGGACATTGCATCCAACTACTCATCCATGGCACAAGACGCAGTTGGATAAAGAGTTTGACAAGAATGGAAGAGGAGATTCCATCATCAATGTGAGTCAAGATGATTCACAAGAGGATGATGTTCAGAAGAAAAAGTCACCGTTGAGTTGGCTTGGTAAGAAATGGTTGGATTTCTTGAGCAAGTGAGGCTTGCATTTTTCTGTTGTAAATGCAGTTTTCAGTGTTATGTGTGCATTTACGGGAAGCATGATAAGTTGCAGCCATTTATATTTTTTGTATTCAACTCTTAAGTACCCATATGTTTTGGGGTTGTACTTATGTTTGTACTGGAAGGAGAGTTGAAGAGTCATGAACATGCATTTGTTTTTATGTATGTGTAAGCAGTGAACCTAGTGATGGTTCATCATGAGTGATTCATGATTGTTACATGATTATGTATCATGTTTGTCGACTTGTCAGTTTGGGAAGGTTGATGTTTCAAATGAGTCTCGACTGGTGTTGATGATTTTCTGACGACTATGTTGTGTCGATCGTATTGTTCGACTTGTGTTTAGTCGATGGTGTTTATTGACTTGAAAGTTGATTTTGAAAATGCCACGTGCTTTGATAACGTACGAGATGCGACAGTTTGTTTGAAGAACAAAAGATTTTGTTGGCATCATTTTCAATCTTGTATGATTTGTTTTCAAGATTGATGGTTTTCTTGGATTGTGATAAGATGTCGTAGGAAGTTGTTTGCAGCCATTGGAGAGTTGATTTTGTTGACACCAAAGAGTTCAAAAGAGGGACTTGATTCTCAGTGGGAAGGTTGGCATTCTTCCAAGTACAGAGAGAGAAGTGGGTCAGCAGCAGCCAGAGAGAAGTGGTTGAAGGACATAGCCAGTTGCAGTGCACGACATGTCACGTATTCAGGTGATTGTCGAAAAGATTTTGATATAACTTGAAAGTAGACAGATAAGCTTTTGTGGGTCCAAAAGCCTTTCAGTGGGAAGGTGTGATCAAAATCTGGACCAGGGGTCAAAATTTTGCTCAAATTTTAAAGTGCTTGGAATGTGACGAAATCGGTGCCATTGTGTCTGTCTCGTCTTCCCGATTTCAGTGGTATATTTACTTTCTCAAACGGAGTCCGTATGGAGAAGATATCATGATCTGTTTGCCAAGGCAAATAGGCAAAAATTTGATGCTGACTGTACCTGTCCGTATAGGACACGTGGCAGGTTCGTACAAGACACGTGGAAGGTTCATACAGGACACATGGCGGCTCCAGGTGATGACATGTGGAAGGCAGATTTGGCTTTTTGGGCATACGGTTGGACCAATTCGGAGGTGACATGTGTCACCACTGGAAGGGTGACACATGGCATGGGATGATGTCAACAGCCTACATGTCAGATGATGTGGTGACCATACGATGATGTGGCATGGATGACGTGGCAGATGACTAGACGTACGGAAGTTGACGCGGCAAGTGACGTGGACCAATGGGCGACTGACACGTGGCCATTTTCTGGTCAAATGATTGGGTGCCACATGGCCCAATCATGGGCTGCCACATGGCACCCAGGTATTGGTTTATTGGTTTGGTTGGTTAATCAAAATTTTGTTTGATCGACCGGATTTGAACTGGTGACCTCTCCACCATGCACGTCTTAACAAAGTCCCATGACCACTGGGCCACGCATTGGTGCTTAATAACTATTTGAAAGGTTTTATATTTGAATTAGTTTTAAGTTATGGTTTGGAGGGAAAAGGGTTGGGGCTTAGCCCCAACCCTTGGCATTGACATATGTCTGTTCAATGGAACCAGGAGCGCGGAGGTTACACCGGTTATATTATTGTTATAACTGTTACCACATATGTGCGCGGGGAGTTCCAACCGTTTAGGCCCACGGTTATATGCCAACACCATATGACCATGCTCTATGTGGATTGGTGCACACGGTTTTTAATATGATTTGGAAGGTTATGCAACCATATGCTGCCACTTGTCTTTGTTTTATTTTCCTATAGACGGAGCCCCTTTTTACAATACGCGAGGTCATATGGAGGACTTCACGTGCCCAGGAGCTAGGCGGTTAAGGGCTGGGCACACCCTAACCATCCTACAGTTTGGACCGGTTTTCGGTTATGCATGGGGCTAGGTTTTAACGCGCATTTTGGATCATGTTCTTGGTTCATGCACACAGAGGTGTATTTTGGCAAACCAGTTTCAGAAAGCTTGAAGGAGGAAAATGGAGGAGGCCTAACTTCTTCATCTTTTGGCCGATTGAGGTGTCGTAAAAGCCCAGCTAGGGGTTTTTGGACGTCCTGGATCCATTGGTGCTATTATCAAGGCCATTTGAAGACTTCTTCTGCAACTTTTTCACCATTGAAGTTTCAGCAAGCTCCAGGGAGCTTGAAGCCCTCATTGATCGAGGACATGGTTTGGTGAGCCTATGTTTGTTTTCTGTGATTGAATAATCATTTTTGGATAATTGATATGCTCTGAACACATTGGGACAGGTTTCAGAGGCTACTGAGGACTTTTACAGGTGTTTTTTCCAAAGAGAATCTCAGGGAATCTTATGGACACATGTAGAAGAGGTCATGCCCGGATGAGACATGATCCGTTTTCAGAGTTCTATTAGTCATTTTTGGGGTTTTTATGTGTTCGAATCTCAATGGTATAGTATTTTTTTCCATTGGAGTTGAGCGGCATCTTGTAAAATAAATTTTGACTAATTAATCCCAGAGAGCCAAGTCCATTATGGTGGCTCAAGGAGATGTAGCCCGGAGGGGGGTGAAATCCTTTATCATGTTGTGATTGTTCTGAGTTAGATGGTTTATTTGCTGCAAGTTATGTTGTTGTGTTTTCATTTAAAGCACATATTTAACCATTTAAAAGAACAATTTCTCACAGATAAACATTTAAAGGAAGAAGCATAAAACTTAGTACATAATTTATCTGGCATATTTTAACACATGAAGCAAGGTCCTGTAAAGTTTATTTTAATGAAGTAGAGGGTGCTTGCATAGCATAACAAGTCAGCCTTCTATTTTCAGATCAAGCAGGTACAAGTTGTCAGGAACAAAGCAAGATTGGTCTATAAAGGATATGCTCATATATAAGGACTGGATTTTGATGAAACATTTGCGCCCGTAGCAAGATTAGAATCTATCATAATATTTCTTGCCTATTCTTGTCGTAAAAGGTTTAAAGTCTATCAAATGGATGTCAAGTCAACTTTTCTAAATGGATATTTAAGTGAAGAAGTATATATGGAACAACCAGAGGGTTTCAAACTATCTGATAACCCTGAATTAGTATGCAAGCTGAAGAAATATTTATATGGGTTAAAACAAGCCACTCGAGACTGGTATCACATACTGGATACGTATCTCAAAGACAAAGGGTTCAAGAGAGGAACCGTTGAAAACAATCTGTATATCAAAACAAAGGGTAATGATCTGCTCATCGTATTGGTTTATGTAGATGACATCATCTTCAGATGTAATAAGGATTCATTGGTACAATGGTTTGCTTCTGCCATGAAGTCTGAGTTTGAAATGTCTATGATAGGTGAACTGTCATTTTTTCTTGTTCTGCAAATTACTTAGAGGTCTGAAGGGATGTTCATTTCTAAAGAAAAATATCTAAGAGAAATGTTGAAAAGGTTTCAAATGGAAGATTCTAAACCTGTGGGTACACCTATGGTTACTAGATGCAAATTAAGAAAGGATGATGACTCACCTGATGTTGATCAAAGTTCATATAGGTCAATGATAGGCAGCCTGCTGTACATCACAACATCTCGCCCAGACATAATGCATGTTGTTGGAATGGTAGGAAGATATCAGTATGCATCTAAACAAAGTCATTTGCAAGCTGTCAAACAAATATTCAGGTATTTGAAAAAAACAATGACTTATGGTCTGTGGTATCCCAGAAATCAAAATTTTCAGTTAACTACTTATTCAGATGTAGATTGGGAAAATTGTGTTGATGAGAGAAAAAGCACCAGTGGAGGAGTATTCTTCCTGGGTGACTCATTAGTAGCATGGCTTAGTAAAAAGCAAGGTTCCATTTCTTTATCAACTACAGAGGTAGAGTACATTGTTGCTGGTACCTGTTTCACTTAGGTATTATGGATGATTCAAACACTTGCAGACTTGGAGATAAAATAAGCTGCACCGATCCCAATTCATTGCGATAACACTAGTGCCATCAGTGTGTCTAAGAATCCTGTATTCCACTCCAAGACCAAGCATATTCCCATAAAATACCATTTTCTAAGAGAGAAGGTCACCAATCAGGTTGTTCAGGTCCATTACATTCCAACCATAGAACAAGTTGCAGACATATTTACTAAACCATTAGCCAAGACACCATTTGAATATCTTCGACAGAAGTTGGGTGTCCTCCCATCTCACACCTAAGAGAGTCCATCCTATTAGGGGGAGTTTTGTATTGATTGAATATCTGATACCTCCTAAAAATACTAAAACAGCTCAGGGGGAGCATGTTTTCTTTGACATTGATGTCAAAGGGGGAGAAAAGGAGTGGTCTGGACCAGATGCTACAGTTGGAGGTCTAAACAGATTAGCGCAGTCGTTCAGGGTTACCACCAATGCCAAAGGGGGAGATTGTTGGCATGTTTACAGGTAGTTGTGCTTGTCATTGATGGCAAGTTCAGAGTATGCAACAATGGAAAAACAAGGACAGGTTCGGATACCGGGAGTTGGAGTAGTCAAGAGTCGAGACTCTCCATCACAGGAGTCCCAAAATAGTGAAATGAGAAACCCCCAAAACCTGAAATAGGCACATCAACTGGAGGTTCAGATGCCAGGAGTTGGAGGAGTCAAGAGTCGAGACTCTCCAACACAAGCATCCAAAAATCATGAAATGCGAAACCCTGAAAACCCAAAATAGGCACTTCGACTGGGATTTCGGATAGTGAGAGTTGGAGATGTCAAGGACCCTCATGATAGGAGACTTGAAGTGGGGAAATGCGAAATGATGAAGTATGTTGGTTCGACTCAATTTAGGAGTTTTGGATACCAGGATTTCACAGACTGAGAGTTGGATATGTCAAGGACCCTCACGAAAGGAGTCCCAAAGTGGTGAAAGGTGAAACATCGAAATATGTTCGTCTGACTCCATTTCAGAGTTTCAGATACTGGGATTTCACAGACTAGGAGTTGGAGATGTCAAGGACCCTCAAAACAAGAGTCTCGAAGAGGCAAAATGTGAAACAATGAAATATGTTAGTCCAAATCCATTTCGAAGTTTCAGATACTAGGATTTCGCAGACCAAGAAATCAAAGAACAAAGGAACTTTGACCTTTGAAGTCGCGATATGCGAAATCACGAAATAATCCTAGCTGTCGGATCAAGGATTGATCTGGGATGTTGATTAGACATGATGAATCCCCATGAAGTATCGAAATCACAACAAGAACTGCACCATTGGGTCCATAGGACACGTGGCGACAGATCGTCATTTTGCTGACTGGAAAGTTGAGGAACGAGGTTCCCTAACCTATCAAACTTGCGATATGAGAAATCGCAAAAAGCCAAAATGAAAAATTGCAACATGGAGGATATATCAGAGATCACGACTTGGAGAGGTGAGATGCCTCACAACAGAAATTCGTGACATTCGAAATCACGAGATGCCAAAATACGAAATGCCGAAATGATCAAAGTGAGTCCAGCTAAGCTCCTTTTTCGGAGTTTTGGAGATTGTGAATTGGAGAGTCGAGATGCCTCACAATAGGATTGTCAAAATGCTGAAATGCAAAAAACATTTTTGCTCAGCCTGTGGTCACAGTCATTGGTCACATCGGTGGAAGATGGAGTAAGGAGCTAGTGCAACCAAGCTCAATTATGAAGTTTTGGGGATCATTACGTGAAGCATAAAGAAACCTTAACCATAGGAATCCTAAAATACATAAATGTGAAACAAAGAATTAAACGCAAGACCCTAAGAACTCCATCCAACGGTGCAGGTGAACTTGAATATGATTGGAGGGCTACTGTTGCACTTCACAGTGTAACTACTAGAAACGATTGATGGTTTCTTCCAAAGGACTTGAAGAGGCATCAACATGATCACCAGAGAAGATTAAGAGACTCGAGGCATCTTCCAGTGATTTAAGAATATTATTAGAGGCGATTGAAAGATGGATGGGCGTTGAATCCTGTAACTACAATAGAGACGATCAACTTGCCTTTGATAGAGAAGACGAAGAGTCTCAACTGTGAGAAAGCTAAGGAATCTTAGCATAACACCTAGTGATGATGGACACATGGGTTTAACTTCCAGAGAAGCTGAAGAGTTTCCATGAAGATCAGGCAGAGCACTTGACATGGAGAAATCATGTAGAAGCATGGCGAGATAGCATGCACAAGGCACACAGAGACTATAAGTATGCAGAACAAAGAAGAGATGGGGGTTGATGTTGAGCATGATTGAGGTGTATATAATGAGGAAGAGTGCAGTAGCTGAAATGCAAAGAAGAGGAATGGTGCATTGAAGGGACATGGCGCATAGAGCATAAAAGGCATAAGAACAGAAAGTGCAAGTATGTGTGCATGAAGGCAGTGAGGTAGACAAAGCAGGGCAGTGTAACAGAACAATGATGAGATTAGTAAGCCATTGATGAACATTATATCACTGTAATAAGTTTCAGTTGCAAAGATTTATATGTTAGGGTGGAAGGGAGGTGCTAGGGAGGACTGTTGTCCTTAAAGGTTCAAGTGGGTGCTTGAACACAGGGAGTTGTAGCTTCCATTTGGTTGCATATAGAGAAACCAGGGTGGTAGGGTGGTGCAAGGGAGAACTGTTGTTCTTTGTTATACAGATTGGTTTCTGTGTGATTGGAAGTTGGTGCTTCCATCTAGTTGGTGTTGGAACACTTAGGGAGTTGGTGCTTCCTTCTAGTGGGTGCTAGAGAAACTAGGGAGTTGGTGCTAGAGAATCCAGAGAGTTAGTTCTCTCAGCAAGTAGCAGCTTGCAAAACAGAGGTTGTAGCCTCATTATGAGTTGGTGCTCATATGTATGATAATGTAAAGAATGTAAAGATTACTTATCATATAAAGAAGAAGAGGTTTTTACCCTGTATGGGTTTCCTCAAGAAATATCTGTCTCTGTATATTTCATATGTGACAATGATGTTGAATGTTCTATTGCTTACTTCCCTACATTATTGTGATTGTCATTAAAGTGCTCTAGAAATAATTTAAAATAAGCATAATTGTTTAAGCACGGTAACAACTGATTCACCCCCCCTCTTAGTTGTCCAACAACAACTTTAGAACAAGCTGCTGAAATATGTGATTCAGTACTTTGAACCCTGTTGCCTTCATTAAGACCCTGCTGTCATCAAGAGGGTTAAGCCTTCTAGTAAACTCAGAATGAATGAAATTTGAAAGTATCTCACTAGTATAGAACAAACCTTATGGTTGTAGTTCTCCTTCTATCACCTCCTCCTTGTCACTTCATCTCAATGAGATTTTATTCCTTCTCAATAAGTTAGGGTAGTTCAACTACCTTTCTTTAGTTAAGTCAAATTAGCTTAAGTAACTAGTTGAGGCAAGTAATAATAGTATATATAAATAAAGGTCTAATTAATAATAACCAAATAGGTGGGACCCCTTGTGACTACCAATTATTTCTTTTAATAATCATCAAAAAATAAAATATAAAACTCAATCATTTGATTTCAAATATATCCTCCTTGTAAATCCCGTTCTAATAATTATGATCAAATATTTTAAATATCAACAAAATATAATATGACCATATCCAAAAGTATCATGTCCATGTTGTCTCAAAAAATTGCCTAAATATATTCTTGTTGTCCAAAACTTTGTCAAAGTAAAAATATTGTCTTCCACATAAAAAATAACATTAACCATAATAAAAAACCATATTTACTGTGAGAGGCATTTGGCCTCTTTTCACTGATGTCCCCTTTTGATTTTTCCGCGGAAACCTTTGACTGGTTGGAACCTTGAGGCTAAACTGCACTGCTAACATGAGAACAATCATCCTTAAGATGAAGGAGAGAGGACACAAATTTGGAAGAATCCTTTGATGAGTTGGAGGGAGTGGATACTCCTTTTCATTTATCCTGCATAGGATCGGGAATATCGGTTGTCAACCTCTTACTAGCATGAGATGATTGCATTGGCGAGACAACATGATCATCTTGGGAAATTTGATTTTTTCCAGTGGAAGAGGGGGTAATGGCAAGGATGAAGTGGTCCAACCATGGTGGTGAACAACATGTTGGTGGAAAATCTCTTTCCAACCATCATTGGTGGGAGGTTTTGGTCACATCGACACATGATGAGGGACTTAGACACCAAAGAAATTTTTATGTGCTTGGAAGGGAGGTCTTTTGGGTCGAGGCTGGAGGATTCCATGGCCAACTAGATTGAATAACCCAACTTATAAAAAATGGTTTAATCATGTGGATCAACATTGAAATGTATGGAAAACCGAGGTCTTCTATGACCCCTCTGCTAATTTCCTCTGCCATTACTGCCTCTACTGAAGAAACTCATCCTGAAGCAATGTTCCAATTAGTTATGAAAACTCTTGACATTCCATGCATCAAACTTACCTAAATAAAATCAAAGGTTGGCTCTATAATTATCAACATAATAACATGCAATCAATCCATTCATCATGCTACTCAAATCAATAATTAATTGCTATTGAACAGGGAATGATAGGATTATTGGGAAGATGAGGGGTTGATAATGAACGAATAGTGGCAGCATGGACGGGAACCACCAATAGATATTGTTCAAGAAAACAAATATACAACTTCCATATCAAAAAAATACTTCCATTTACAAATTTCAAATGCCATTCACTTCCTTTTCCTTTTTATTATTTCTTTTGAAATGTCATTCAAAATAACAGAACAGGGAATTAAAATGAATCTGGGAAGATGGTGAGCTTGTAAGAAGTGAAAAGTGGTATAATGAACAGGAAGTGAGATAGAAATTGTTCCATTAAATAAAATGACATTTTTTCTTTAAAATGAAATAGCCTTAATTTCCAAAACAAAACATTCAAATGTAGGAAATCAAAAAGTTAAAGATAAAACAACTTGCATATCAAACCCAAAACATAACTCTACGACTGAAAAAATCAGCCATTGTGTTTTCTATCCTTTCTTCATAATGTTTGATTGAAAAACAACACAATTTATATAAAGACTGTCCATATTTCCAACTATCAATGATCATATACAAAGCGCTTAGAGAAGACATGAGGAGGCTGAGAAGAAGAACATGTCATCGAACTTAATCATTCGCATCAACCAATTTCAATTGTTTCACAATAGACTGGGTTCGAGACCCTTTATTCTATTCGCTGGTCGCTTTTCATTTTATTAAAAATAAACTGACTCCAATCATTACCAAGACAAAACAACTATAACCAATTTCTTCCCACTGTACAATTTATTTCTTTTATTTGCAGAGATTTTTTCGTATGATGGAATATCAACCGAGACATTCCATTAATTAAAATAGACGACATCAAGCACGCAATGGAGTGTAACATAGGCCAACAAATATTCAACATGCGAGGCTGGTATCTACTACCATTATTTTCTATGTGACAGATCAGGTTCGAAACCCTCGTGTTATTTTCTTTTATTCACTATACATCCTTTAAAACAACCAAAAACTCCTACAGGTAGTCAGCTAATGAACCAAGGTTCAATGCAAGAAACAAATCTCTCTACTGTCGGGTCAACACATAACCAATTCAAAATCCAAGTTCAAGTTTACATAGTCATGACAAGAGAAAACAATGTCTGAATAGCTAGGCGGTGAGGCAATTCTGCAAGTGGGGTTTGTGACATGAAACCAAAACCTCCCACAATTTTACAACAAGGCTTGACACAGTATCTTCCAAGGTGGCTGCGAGGTAAAAACCCAACTTTGCATACATTCAAACTGTGGAATGGAAACTCGACAGGGCCACAAACCTCTCGTGAATAGATAAGGAGGTAACAATAACCACATTAAGAGAACCCAAAATTGACTATCCCTTTTGTTCATCATAAAAACCCTCCAGTATTCTATTGCGAGGTGTGGGTGATATCAAAAAAAAATTTCCATAATTTTATCAAGAACAAAGAGAAACAACAGCCAGTCATTCACCCCAAGCGCAACCATAACCAAATAAATTCAACATGAAGGAGCATTAAACAAATTCCAACTTGCAACATTCGAAATGCCAACCAAATTCATTTGCACAGATAGAGTATACATTCAACCACATATATTTCAGAAAGAAAACACTTTGCATACAAATTTTAAGAGCCAACACAAAGAATCTATCCAGAACAAGGTTATAATGATGAATGGAAGGGAGATATCCACCATACCTGTGAGGAATGCGCCGAAAAGAACCAAAGACCACCACTATTCTCCCAACGGCCGAGAAAAGCAGAGTTAAACTAACCAGAGTAACCAAATTGCATGACAAAGTGAGGGTGGTGAGCTCGAGGTGGGGTAAGAACGACATGCAGTAAATGCACGTCGCTTCTCCACCTTCTCATTAATTGCCACCAACCATAGTTAGGGTGGAATATATTCAAAACTCCATTAAACGCATTAATCAACCATATTCAAATCCAACATGTCACTTCCACTTTGAAAAATTGAAACGAAAACCCTCCTATACCAAAGTTTTACACTAGCACCATAATATAACATGTTTCACATTCATTTCTAACAAATTCCCACTTCCAAGGATCAAATTGACCTCAAACAATTGCATAAATCATGACTATGGTCGACCAAACATAACCATTTACCATGAACACAATATACCATGAATGAAATATGTTATAACCAATGTGAGTTGAGTTGAAGTTCAAATTTTAATCATAGTTGTATATCAATCATAACCAAAGTGCTTGTCACTTTCTTTTGACTTTTAAAATGCCATCCCTTATAATCATTGACTATATGTGAAAAATTGTTCGAATTCCTGTGTTCTTCTCAAACTATAAAATGCTTCATAAAGTCGTCATGAGCGCAATTCATATAATCATTTCTTTTTCACCATGATTTAAACAAGGGGGTCCCACCTATCTAGTATATTATTAAGTATATATATATATAAATAATAAGGCATTGAAACCCATTTGTAGGCATGGATATTACATTGCACTTCTGGGTGTCAACAAATTGGTGAATCCATAGGGAAATATGTTTCTAATAGATTCAAAACTTAGTATGTTTGGTTTCATAGATGTAACACCCTGTTTCCCCCAAATTTATAATTAATCCTAATATAGGAATTACCATGCTAAATCATGATGAAAATGTGAATGTATGATGGGAATGGACCTTATGAAGAAGGTCGATGAATGTAAATAACATTATGAATTTATATTACAGAACTGCTGAGAGGGGATGTGCTGAAAAAGAGACCACGATGGCGGTGGAAGGCACCTGGAAAGGTGGCGTTAACTTCCACCGAGAATTAATACCATATTTGGACTCCATGGGCCTGGAGAACCAAAAGCGGATCGTTGGCCCTGAATTAAATATCTCGCAGGCTGGTGGGTAGATGGTTTAATGAGGGATGGGAGGGGAACCTCCCATCTGTAGAGCTATCAAGCCTGATCAACGCGAGGGTAATCGTGCCACACACAACCTCGCAAGAGGATAAGGTGTGGGGGTAGAAGCGATTGCGAGGGCAGACGTGAGGGGAAAAACTCAGGCATTATGCAGAGTGAGTGATAACAGAGAGGAAGGATTGCAACCTTCGCTCCTAGTCACTGGAAAATGGAGACGTAGTCTCACAAACATCGTGGCCTCAGCTCGGGGGTGGCTGGTGGTAAATCCGTTGGGAGTCGCTACGCCTATAGTTGGGTGGAAATGAGCACCCCTCTCAGCAGTTGCTTGACCCGTGGTGTTATTTCTGATAAGTGTTTCACCTCTGGCATCTTAAAATATATTTATATGTTTGTTCTGATAATTATTCTCATAAACTATGAAATTGTGAATGATTACAGTATAAGAATGTTTGTGCAGTGTGTTGATAAGAAATGGTAAATAAATGTTTATAACAAAAAAACCATGCATGAATTATGTTGATAAATGATTTTAATTATGTGTAATTTGACCCAAGTCAGACTTCCAGTCCGTTCTCGGGAATCTGTTTCCCCTTACCTATCTCCAGGAATGCCCCGGAATAGATCTCTTCACAGAGATTTCCTCTTTGGAAAGGTTTACCAAGAACCTAGAAAAAGGACTTGAATGTGCAAGTCTTAACGACCCTGTATGAGGAGGAATGACCCTCTTAAAATCCCGAAGTAGAAGCGTAGGGATAAGTATCGATCGACAGATGAGATTTCGTCGGAATATCCATGGTCATTCACGACCGTTAGATTGACGAAAGAAACAAGGGTGTTACATACCTTGCCCCTTTTCCTCTATCTTCGTGAATAGTGAGGAAATCGGGATCGTAGACCCCCAAGGTCCATGATGTTAATATTATGGTAGCTGCGGGAGGTATTTACCTCTACATGTGAACCTGACGAGAATAGAAGTCTCCGGGAAGCAAGAGAAACCCTCATGAATTGGCTAATAACCCTAGAAGCCTTGTCGGCTCAAGAATATAATTTATATTAGGCTATTAGCCTCCAAGAGAAGAAGTTGGCCAGAATTAATAATAATATACTGAACAAACACCTACCCAGAAGGAGAAGTCGGCCCCAGTAAACTTACAGGATTACTATAAATACAAGGCGCCAATTTCTCATTTGTCACATCTTAGGACTGTAGTTTTCCTAGATGGTGCACACTGCAGTTCCAGCTGGTGCATAGGTTTGGAGGAGGGTTGCAGGTGTAGCTGCAGCAGCAGCAAGTTTCAGTATTTGGATTGGATATCTCTTGGCTAGGGTTTGTACTATCTGATCAGCTTTTTGTGATGCGCTATCCTTGGGGAGAGATGCACTTCTCTTTGTTTGGCTATCTATCCTAGGTTTTGCTTCCGGAGGAATTCTCAGGTCAAGGTTAAGGTGCTCGGAGGGAGGCTTCGGCCTATGGTTGGGAGACAAGGGTATCGTCGTGGTAAAACAAGCACACCATATTATATATTCTAATAGGTTATGGGCCCACACCCCTTCAGTCAGCCTAAAACGCTGGAAGGAAACATAGCCGCTAGATATTGAGCTCGTTGAGGAACTGCCGCTAGGGTTACTAGCAGGAGTAGCTTCCAAAAGCACTGCAGCTAGGGTTACCAGTAGAAGCATTTGCAGAAACCCTAAACCTCTTATTGAGACACCTTAATTGACGAGATTGACCTAATCTCTGGATAGATCAGTGTGCCATAGCCCAATGCATCTCCTGGTACACTCAGAAGGCCAAGACGTGAAGTTTGGATTTCTGGTCAAATCTAGGGTTTGACCAAGTCAAGCAAGCAATTACAAACTCTATGAAGTCTGAGAACAATATAGAAGGAGCCTCCAACTTCAGAGCCTAGAAGACAAGGATTGACCTCATCCTTGCTAAGAATAAAGTGTTGGACATTGTGAAAGGAAAGATTGTGAAGCCAGAGTTTACAAAAGGAGAAGAGAAGGAACCGCAAAACATTGCAACTATGGAGAAGTTCAATGACATTGACATCAATGCCATGAGTATCATAGTAGATTCCATAAAATACCACTTGATACCCTACATCTCCCATCTTGACTCATCGAAGAAGATGTATGATCCCCTAACTAATCTCTTCTCAGTCAGAAACATTGGACAAGTTATGAGTCTGAAGAATGAACTTCGTGACATGAAGATGAATGATGACGATAGCATAACATCCTACTTTGTAAGGATCTCATAGATAAGAGATCAACTACAAGCTATTGAAGAGATCACTTCAAAAAAGGAATTGGTGAACATAGTACTCAATGGTCTTCCCAAGACATGGGATGCATTTGCCACAAGCATGAACACAAGGAAGGAGTACCCGAAATTTGAAGAACTTTGGACTTGCTGTGCTCAAGAAGAATCAAGGATCAATGCAAAAGAGAAACCGCAAAAGAAGTACGATGATCAAGCCTTCACAACAAGATTCAAGAACTTCAAGAATAAAAGGAAGTTTGGTTCAAGGAGGAAGCCAAATCAAGAGAAAGACATTTCAGAAATACAATGCTTCAACTGTCAGAAGTATGGTCACTACAGGAATCAGTGTCCCGAGCTAAAGAAAAGGAAGAAGAAATAGGAAGCATTGATTGATGAAGAAAAGGAACCGACAAAGAAGACTAAGCAGGATGGTAGAGATTTATTCTACTAAAAGGTAACAACACTCTTCTTATTTCTGTACATATCTTGCTTGCAACATCTTTGTACATATCTTGTATATCTATCTCTTGGTAGATAATGTGTGCCAAGAAGAACTATACCTATGGAAGAACAACAAGATAAGAATGAATATCATTAGATAATACATATGAAAGGATGAAATACAAATCAGGTGGAAGCTACTACAAGACGAACCAATCCCGAAAAAACTTAGAAGCCAGACATCAAGAGAAATTGGGAAAGACTTATGACGACAACTAAGATGGAAGCGTGGACTCTATTATATATTGCAGAAGACAATAAGGTTGCAGATGGAAGCGTGGACTCTATTATATATTGCAGAAGACAATAAGTTTGCAGATGGAAGCATGGACTCTATTATATATTGCAGAAGACAATAAGGTTGCAGATGGAAGCGTGGACTCTATTATATATTGTAGAAGACAACAAGGACAGAGACAGAAGCTAGACGAAGGGAGCAGATTATATACACTCTTACATGAAGCAAGGATTAGGAGGGAGCTAATCCTTTGATCGATTGAAGATGATGAAAATATATATCCATGGTAGCATCCATAGAAAGACAGTACGTGTTCAGCTCAACCGCAGAAGAAGACCTTTCGAA
>ML789256.1:417943-441663 GCA_009831015.1 Picea engelmannii
CCTGATAATTGTTGAAGGATTGGACAATGGGCTGCAAGGCCTGTCCATGTATAAGAATCATGTAAGTAATAGAAGACTAATAACCAAATAGTGACCATTCTGATAACCTAATGGAAGTGTGTAGGATGCACACGTTCCTGACCATTATGAACAAAGAGTTGCTACTAAAGCATGTTGAAGTATCCTAAGAGTTAGGATGGGCCTAAACTAGGGCTTCTCAGAAAAAGAGCAGTTGTGGAAACCAGTTTGGTTGGTAAGAGGCCATTAAATCCCTGAGTATGATTAACTAAATAAATGAGTAGGTTTAATTGATACAGCTTGGTTGAAGCTGTGATTAAGGAAAGGCAGTGAGACCTTAGAGATAACTTGACTAGGCTGAAAATCCCCAGGCGATGTAGAAAGAATTGGGAGAAGGGGAGAGCCCTCAATTCTTCCCTTGCTGTGCATTACAAATGAGGAAGTTAGTACATTGATGAACAAAAATGATTTGACACCATAATAATGATGGTTTTAATGCTGTGAAAATGATTGAGAGCTGTTGTGTTACACTCATGAAAAACATTAAGGATAATGTGATGAAGTGCATACAGATATGCTAGACATGCCTGGAAATGTTTTATTAATAAAACGCTATGATATTTGCATTTCAATTTCATGACGATTAATATGCCTATGGTGTATTTCATGTGTATAAAGGATTAATGTTGGAACTATTGAGAAAGAAAGTTTCCAACAATGAACAACCTCAAGCAGAGGGTGACGATGGAAAGGTTGTGGTCGAAAGGTTGTTAACGGGACTGTTGAAATCCTGCTAAAGTACTACTGATAAGGTAGAGGATAGAGAAAGGGTGAAAGAAGCCAAGAACATGTATAAAGGTATTCGTTCTTGTGTGGCACAGGGTATGAAGGGATTTGGTGAGAAACCCTTCCAAAATTATTTTATTATTTGCATGTTATACCTGGAAAAAAAAATTGAAAGGGAAGTTGTATGCCTTGGATACCCGAGTAGGGTATGATTCAGGGAGGATGACCTGAATAATGGAGGTATGAACCTATGGTACTAAAAGACTGATTGTAACCTTTAGAAAAATCCATGAACTGATATGTCATGAACACATGGACCAATCAAGGAACGATTGGAAACAAAAGTGCTCATAGATAACACGTTGCTTGGAATTACTTCCAGGAAATTCATATTTGCATAAAAGACAAACAATGGGTTCCTCATTGAGTGAGGAGGACCTTCCAACATTTGTACTCATGAGGTATAGGTGTTATAGAAAATCAAATGTGGTTGGACATGAGAGCTGGCACCCTGGATATTAATGAAGGAATAATGCGTGGGCGCATTCATGCGAAACTTTTAAGTTTAATATGTACTAATTTGGGGTCATGATTGGCCTATAACAGGAAGCGTGGATTCTGTTGTAAGAATGAATGAAAATGAGTAAACCATATGAGGAGAGGATTGGTTAAATCCCAACACCCCATGACCAAGAACCAGTCCTAAAGTGTGATGAACTTGAAATCAATGCAAGGATGCATTGGGTATGAATGTGGCCAAGGATAGTGGCACAGTTGTTAAAACTCTTTGGAATGTTGAAATTAAATTCGAATATATATATATGTACATGGAAAATATAACAATGGTTTGGCTGATTGAGGAATGAATTGCAGGAAGCAGAGGGTCATGGATATGGCAGTAAGGTAAGCCCATAGAAAAGACCGATTTCCTGCTGGGCCAAACTGCAAGAATGGTATTTCCTTTTAAGGAAGTAATTTAATCATTAAAGTATGCACAATTCTAATATTATTGTGATGATGTTGTAAATTTGTGATAAAATTTAAGTACATAAGAACTGACAACTTGATTAGCTAAGGAATGAATGCAGGAAGAAGGAGTCTTAGATATGGCAATGTTGTAAGCCCGTAAGGAAGGCCAATTTCCTGCTGACCAAAAATGTTATGGGAAGGAAAGCCCCATAATTATGAATCTGGTTCCTGAGCAGGAAAAATATGAAAACAAATCATGAGACTTGATAAATATGTGGGTGAAAGGTTTGCAATAAAATTCTGAAAGTTAGGATTTATGATGATGTCTCACGAAATCTTGTGTACCTGTGATACAGGTGAGAAGTAAATATTTGTTCTGAAAGGAACAGATAAAGGCTATCAAAGCTGAAAGTGATGAACATGGCTACTTCTGAGCCATGAAAACCCTATGATAAGCCATGATCTCTTGCAAAGTATTTTGTTGAGGTAACACAAGCTGGAGGGACACCTCGACAGAGCAAGTTTGAGGGACGCCTCAACTGTAAGACTCGATAGAGTCTCTAAAATTCTTCCCGTGAGAGAAAAACTTGGCAGGGCAAGATGGATCACCCGAGGGACTGTATAACAGTGATAGGGATACCTGAGCCTGGGCCTGGAGGGTGAGTGACCACAAGGAATAAGAGACCTTAATAATTTTTGAAAATTATTGGGATAATGCACACAGTGGGTAGTTTCTCGTGTGAGGAAAACCTTGGAAAGAAAGATGAAATTATGATGGCTTTTGTGAGCTATTGAATTGGAATTATGCATCCAATGGGTACATCAGGGAGGACGATGAGCATGGATAACAAAATTACCATGCGGATACAAATCCACGGACTGCACAGATAAGTATTGTGCTAAGAATATGAAATTTTTCTTTTGAAATTTGAAATTTGAACATCACTAAGACATTTTTGCACAAAATTGTGAATTAATGTGCTTGTTGTCCAGGAATTATTGAAGGAAGATGACGAAGATCAAGACTTCTGAAGTGGTCGAATAAGAAAGGCATGACATGTGTTTTGAGAAAGAACATCGAGGACGGTGTTCCTTTAAGGGGGAGGGAATTGTAACACCCTATTTCCCCCAAATTTGTAATTAATCCTAATATAGGAATTACCATGCTAAAGCATGATGAAAATGTGAATGTATGATGGGAATGGACCTTATGAAGAAGGTCGATGAATGTAAATAACATTATGAATTTATATTACATAACTGCTGAGAGGGGATGTGCTGAAAAAGAGACCACGATGGTAGTGGAAGGCACCTGGAAAGGTGGCGTTAACATCCACCAAGAATTAATACTATATTTGGACTCCACTGGCCCGAAGAACCAAAAGAGGCCTACTGGCCCTGAATTAAATATCTCGCAGGCTAGTGGGTAGATGGTTTAATGAGGGATGGGAGGGAAACCTCCCATCCGTAGAGCCATTAGGCCGGATCAGCGTGAGGGTAATCGCGCCACATGCAACCTCGCAAGAGGATAAGGTGTGGGGGTAGAAGCAATTGCGAGGGTGGACATGAGGGAAAAAACTCGGGAATTATGCAGAGTGAGTGATAGCAGAGAGGAAGGATTGCAACCTTCACTCCTGGTCACTGGCAAATGGAGACGCAGTCTCACAAACATCATGGTCTCATCTCGGGGGTGGCTGGTGGTAAATCTGCTGGGAGTCGCTAAGCCTATGGTTGGGTGGAAATGAGCACCCCTCACAGCAGTTGCTTAACCCCTGGTGTTATTTCTGATAAGTGTTTCTCCTATGACATATTAAAATATATTTATATGTTTGTTCTGATAATTATGCTCATAAACTGTGAAATTGTGAACGATTACAGTATAAGAATGTCGGTGCAGTGTGTTGATAAGAAATGGTAAATAAATGTTTATAACAGAAAAACCACACATGAATTATGTTGATAAATGATTTTAATTATGCGTAAGTCGACCCAAGTCATACTTCCATTCTGTTCTCGGGAATCTGTTTCCCCTTACCTATCTCCAGGAATGCCTCGGAATAGATCTCTTCACAGAGATTTCCTCCTTGGAAAGGTTTACCAAGAACCTAGAAAAAAGACTTGAATGTGCAAGTCTTAATGACCCTGTACGAGGAAGAATGATCCTCTTAAAATCCCGAAGTAGCAACGTAGGGATAAGTATCGATCAATGGACGAGATTCTGTCGAAAGATCCATGGTCATTCACAACCGTTAGATTGATGAAAGAAACAAGGGCGTTACATACATTGCCCCTTTTCCTCTATCTTCGTGAATAGAGAGGAAATCAGGATCGTAGACCCCCAAGGTCCATGAGAACATCTAGACCGTTGATTTTTCCACGCCCATGAAGTAGTGGGAGAGTATGCGATGTGGGATAGATCTGAACCATTAGATCCTAGCTAGAAAAACCCGACAGCCGTGGGATCTGTTCAGAGACGCATGAGGGTTAAGCCCTCGTGAACCGGAGGTTGAAAGTCCCGACGAGAGGCGTGGTCATCGAGATATCGACACTCGTGAAGTCGAGAGTCATGATGACATGAGGTCGGGGATTTTCATAGTGAAAACTCCGAGACAAATTTGAGTCGTCCATCATAGGAGGACACGCGGGAAATATTGGCAGCCCGTCGACATTTCGGGGATCGAAGGGGAAAGTTGTCGAAGTATTTCGGTAGTGGAAACTCCAAATCAGTGAGATTGATCTAGACCATTCGTTTGGGAGAAAACGCGTGTCACGAGACTACCCACATCTAGGACTCGGGCATCGGAGGTTGGAAGAGGAAGTCTTTCGACTTCACAAGTGGTGAAAGGGAGTCATTGGATCAGGGCCATCCATTAGTTGGGGATATGTGGCAGAGATCCAGACTATTGGGGGAAGTCCCGATAGAAGAACAAATCGGTGCATTAGAGTTTGACATTTCGCAAGTCCCGAGGAGAGGACTTCTGGAGCATTCGAAGTCGCGAAACAATGAGAGGCGATCAGGACCGTCCATCTTGAGGGGACGTATGGCAATGATCGAGGCCTCCAGGAAAAGTCTCGAAAGGAGAATCATCAATCGAGAAATTGTGAGTCAGGATATCGAGAATCACTTGGACAAGAAGTCCTTGCAACTTGGAATCGCGAAGTATGAAACCCCGACCAGGGGGAGAAAGCTCCATTGTTGTGGGGCCTAGCTGACGTCAGTTTGAAAAATCGAGGATCGGGATATTGAGAATCCTGTGGACAAGGTGTCCTTGTGGTTCAGCATTGCGATGTCCAAAACCCCGATAGGAGATAGGGCTGTGGTCACGAGGATAGTGGTCATGTGGACCAAGAATCTAGCCAGAAGGGGCTAAGGGTCAAAGACGGGGAGTTGGCCCATTGGAGTTCGGGAGATCAAGAGGTCAAGAACTCTCGGCATCAGAAAAGAAGAAACTCTGAAACTCGAATTTGACTCTGGGAAATACACAGTCATGTGTGGAAGGTCGATCTCCCTTGGGAGGAAAACTTTGGAGACCTTGGAAGCTTTAGGGATTTGAATGGGGAAATGTAGGAGTCGTGTATCGCAATTCCCCAAATCACGAAAAGTCGTTAAGCTCTTGGTTGGCTTAAGCGCGTGGGTACAATACAAGGTCATGTAGACAAGTCCCCAAGAGAGAAACTTGCCCCTCGATAGCCCCATTAGGGTTCGACATTTCGTTGTTTCAAGCTTCGAGGTTTTCAATGTCGAGATGCTCGACATTCTGGTAGTACCGAGTCGCGAAGTGCGAAAAGACGTCGTCCTGATTCAGCTTATAATTATGAACTATAATCACATGGAGGTGGAGAAAGGAAAAATCTAGCCTGTGCTAAGCCTCATAGGACTTCGGGGATTCTGATTGTTGGGAAATCAACGAAAAAGTTTGATTTTCTTAGTGGGTATGTGACAACAGACCAGTGGAAGTAGATGATAGAAAAACTACTGAAAATAATAGTTAGGCAACAAGGGGAAAAGATGGTTTAAGGGAAATAATGAGATAGGACTTTGGGAATAGTTTATGGAAAGTGGTACGTATGAGGGGGTTTGGTCCTGTATGTATAATATTCAAACGATATGTAACAAATAATACTTCTTAAATTTTCAAGGAGAATGTTTTTTATTTTCTCTTTGGATCTCAAGATGGAGGGAAGAAAGGGATAGTAGAAACAGGGAAGAAGTCAAAATCAACTATCCTAGAACAGTGTTGAAAGAAAAAAGCAATTTCAGCGATGTATGAAAGGATAACATCTTGGAAACTGTGTATATCTTATTTCTTGTTTATCAATAATACCTACAGAATGATGGAAAAACTGATCCAGACTTTATTTCTGATAATTAAAAAAAATTAATAGAAATTAAAAACTCAACAAACCAAAGTAAAAAAGGAAATAGTAAAAACAAAAGACTATATACAAAATTCATTTTAAACAAGTGTTAATGATGAGGATGGTTCCACATAATGTTTCAAGTGGGAACCATTTGTGTTGTAAGAGAACAATCTCTCTTCCAAATCCCTTAGAAGTTATGAGTTTGCACCTACAATAATAAATATTTTGAAAGGACCTAGCCATAGTTTTTGGAACTTTGAGTGTCTTCCTCTCTTAGCATGAGTTGAGTCCCATCGTAGGACTTTCTAATCAATCTTGAATTCATAAACTTTCGATCGTCTGTTAAAATACTTTTTTTACAATTTGTTGCCTTGTCTTTATGTTATCTAGGGAAAAAATCCTTTGTTCTTCCAAGGCTAAAAATGTGTTTATCCTTTGGGGAATGATGGAAGAATTTAATTCTTCAATCTATAACATCATCTATAAGGAGGAAATCCCCAACTCGGTAGGTAGAATAGCCGCTTGACCATATGCGAGATGAAAGGGAGTAAAACATGTACTTATCTTAGTGGTTGTGTGATCTTCCCAGAGAGTGTAAGTGAGAAGTGTGTGCCACAGGCGGGGTTTATCCTCTATGGTCCTCTTGATGATCCTAACCAAATTCTTGTTAGTGGACTCAGATTTCCCATTTCCCTGAGGGTAAAAAGAAGATAAAGTGAAATGTTTGGCCCCTAATTTAACCAAAAATTGAGTCCATTTTGTAGAAATCAAGGCTGGGCCATTGTCCGTAATAATCTCTAATGGAATGTTGAATCTATAAAAGATATTAGTTTCTAAGAATTAAATTACTTTCTCATCATGTGCATGTCTAAGAGGGACATCCTCAATCCATTTATTAAATTAATTAGTGGTAGTCAAAATAAAAATATGCTCTGCAGACGAGGGAGGATTGGTAGGACCAATAAAGTCTAGGTCCCATTTATAAAAAGGGAATCTCGAGAGGACATGTTGTAAAGGCCTGGAAAAAATACATTCTTTCACAGTAAAGTTTTGGAACTTATCACAAGATATTGCGAATTTATAGGAATCTCGAATCATCAAAGGCCAATAGTAACCATTGCTTATGATTTTAAAGGCAGTAGCTTTAGCAGCAAAATGGCCACCAATGTGAATGACATAAACTGATGATCTTGTTGGATTAATGAGAGNGTGAATCAGTAATAGATATTTTTTATCCTTTTAGCCACATTATGCAAGTGTTATTTATCTTTATGATCAATATAGCATTGTCATCCAATAATTTCAGAGTAAATAAACAATGAACAAATGAGCAATCATACACATACATAGTACATCAACATTTTTATGTGGAAACCCAATGTGAGAGAAAACCACATAATGTTTTTTCTTATTTGTATTTAAGAATTACATTCATTGGAAGCACCAACTTCCTTTTTTTTCCAGCTGCAATTGGAAAGAGGCTCCAACCCCCTATTTTCAGGCTACAACCTGAGGGAATATCCAACTCCCCAATTCTCTGGCTACAACCAGAAGGAGGCTACAACCACCTATGTTCTTCGACTACAACCAGAAGGTGGTTACAACCACCTATCCTTGCCCCATCCAACCACCCTGAAATATAAGTGCCCAATGTAGAAACTGGATATGCCACAGTCACAACCCGTTCTATAAAATCTGCCACTGTATACTCATCAACCAATCTGATTTGAACACATATACCTCAAACACTATACCACAAGTATGTACCTAAAACCATGTGCTAGAACCTCACTGTTATACGACCTATATATGTACCAATAACTTCAACAACATACCTCAAACAAAATCCCTCATCAATTTCATAATCCAAATCTGATTTGTAACTCTATAATAGACCTAGTGTATATGATCACACACTTGCAAACCTTCCTTAACTTTAACAACAAGAGACTAGAATTTTCATCAAACTTTACATTAGTCTCACATGACTAATTTTGGATTAGTCAACAACCCCAACTTGCAATAATCATAAATATGTACCTATAATGAATAAAGATCTGAAAATAGTACACAATGTTCTTTAGTTTCGTGTCTGCAATTCCTCCAGGTTTCACTATTTGGAACCTCCCAGGAAATGATTTATAGAAAAAATAACATACCTTGTTGAATTCTCGCTTATTCTAGAAAGAGAACTTGTAGAGCATGACCCACACTGAATATTTGTTGTATGGATATGAAAATGGTCATACTACATAATTTACTCTAACCAATACATTTGGTCTTATTGAATTTAGATCTTTTATGAAGAAGTTATGACGTTTTTACCCAAAACACCTTAGAAAGCATCATCAAAAGAATTTATCATCCCTTGAATTTCAGCCTTCTTTACTTCATCTTCCCTATGAAATTCGTCTTAGATATCCTTTGGTTACCTCAGTCACTTGTATATATTCAATATTCTCAATGGATACTAATGGGACAGCCTTTCTCTCTTATTTATACTCTCCAAGTATCTTCCTCTAGAAGTATCCACTTAACCACTTTGTCCACTTAGCCACTTTGTCCAATTAGCCACTTTGTCCACTTAACCAACTTTGTCCACTTAGCCACTTTGTCCACTTAACCACTTTTTCCACTTAACCAAAATTTTCCACTTAGCCACTTTTTCCACTTAACCACTTTATCCACAAATAGTAAACTCTCTAATTCTAGTTGCAGTTAATTTATTTCTAATTATTTTTCTTGTTGCAACCACTTAACCCATGACTAACCACTTTGACTGGTCAACTTCTTCTAGGATATTCTAGAACAATTTGACTTATTTGACCTTCTATGGGCTTCTAGATAGCTCATGAGGGTTCTCCAACTTCATATGGCCATAATTATCTAACATTGAGGAGTTATGTGACGTTCCACATATCATCTGAAATGCAATGACATATAATATCCATATAGAATAGTCCTACATGTAAATTCACTGATATTCATGCCTTTATACATCAATCAAACTGAAGTTCCTTAATCATACTGTTAGGGCTACCGAAATTTTCTACCGGACTTTCTTCAAGGGTTGACATAAATGAAAACCAACCTAATTAATCAATAATCTCCCCCTTTGGCATTGATGGCAACACTCTGATGCAATACTTAATTCATATCTCTCATGCTCTCCCAATGACCATCGCTCCCCCTTGAACCATGCCTCTGTGCTCTCTCTCCAAGCATATAACTCTCTATCTTGCATCTAATAAATATCTCCCCCTTTGACATCAATGGAAAGGGTAACTTTCCATCCGGGGCTGCTCCCCCTAACTGAACTATCCTTGGGGATACTCCCCTTGACTGAAATCTTCTTGAAACTTCTCCCCCAACTGGAAATATCATCTTTATGGTGCTTCCTCATGTAAATCTAAGACATATAAGATAAGCAATCAAAATAATTCATTTTGGAGTAGAAATTACTCCGAGTCTCTGGCGAAGATACTCAAAGGCGTCCCTTGGAAGCGATTTTGTAAATATATCTTCCACTTGTTCTTTTGTTCCCACATATTCAACTTTGATGTTTTTCTCTGCAACCTGTTCCCGTAGAAAGTGATACTGGATTGGAATGTGCTTCATCTTGGAGTGCATCACCGGGTTCTTTGAGATACTAATGGTGCTTGTATTATCACAATAGATTGGAATGGGATCATCATACTCAACCTGTATATCTGTTAGAGTTTGTTTCATCCATAGAACCTGTGTACAACATGTTGTTGTTGCAATATAATATGTTTCGGCTATAGATAATGATATTGATGATTGTTTTTTTCTTATCCAAGATACCAAACACTCACCCAAGTAGAATGTTGCTCCACTGGTGCATCATCGGTCATCAATGAAACTTGCCCAATCTACATATATGTAGGAAATAAGTGATATATCCTTTCCTTTTGGATACCATAATCCAAAATCTTATGTGCCCTTCATATATCTGAAAATCATCTTCACTGCTAAGACATGTGATTCCTTTGGTGCTGCTTGAAATTGTGCCACCTATCCAACTCCCTGCATTATATCTATTCTAGATGTTGTCGCATATAGTAAGTTGCCAATCATTGACCTGTACTGCCTCTGGTCTGTAGAATTTGAATTATCATCTTTTCTCAACTTGCAACTGGTTTTCATAGGAGTGTTAACTAGTTTGCAATCTTCCATTCTAAACCTCTTTAGCATTTCTATGATATACTTAGTTTGAGAAATAAAAATTCCTTGGTTGCTTTGACATATATGAAGACACAAAAAGAAGGATAGTTCTCCAAGTAATGACATTTAAAATTCATTATGCACATCCTTTGCAAATTTTTGGCTTAACCTGTCATCATCACTTCCAAAAATAATATCATCAACATAAACTTCAATTAATAAAATACTATCTTGAGTTACCTTGATGTAGATTTTGTTGTCTTCACTTCCTTTTCTGAACCCTATATGTTGTAGATATTTATCCAGTCTAGGGTACCATGCTCTAGGAGCATGTTTTTTACCATACAAGGCCTTCTTCAACTCGCACACACAATCCATGTTCTCTGATAGCTGAAATCCTTATGTTTGTTCAATGTAGACTTCTTCTTCAAGTTCCCCATTCAGAAAGGCTGATTTCACATCCATCTGATACACTTTAATATTCTTGGAGCATGCATAAGGTAAGATCAATTGGATTGCTTCCATTCTGGCAACTGGGGAAAATGTCTCTTCAAATTCAATCCCTTCAACATGTGCATATCCTTTACATACCAATGTAGCTTTCTTCCTTGTAACATGTCCATCTTCATTCATTTTATTTCTGAAAACCCACTTTGTGCTAATCACATTCTTGTACCTTGGTATTGGAACCAATTCCCAAGTGTCATTCTTCTCTATTTGATCCAATTCTTCATTCATGTTCTTTTTCCAAAATTCATCCTTCCTGACCTCTTCAAAAATGTTTGGTTCAATCGTAGATAAGAGTGCTAGATGCATTTGTTCTGGTGAATGAATTATTCTTCTAGTCTCAACTCCTACATCCTTGTTTCCGATAATCTGATCTAAAGGATGATTCTTCTATACTTGTTTGCTAGTTGTCTCTGGAGGAACTTTCTAAACCTTCTCTTCTACTTCTGTTTGATCTTCTTCATCTTCCCCTTCTACTTCTTCTTCATCATTTTCTTTTTCTTTGTAAACCTGTTCCACTGATTCATTTTCTTCTTCCTTTAATTTTCATCCACCTATTTCATCAATTTATACATTGATGCCTTCCACAACTTTGTTCAACCTCAAATTGTAACACTTGTATTCTTTCCTTGTACTTGAGTAACCAACAAGTACACCTTTTTCCACACGAGATTCAAACTTTCCCATTCTGCTATCTTCTCTTTTGATATAGCATTTTCTTCCAAACACTCTGAAGTGCATCACATTTGTTGGTATTCCTTTCCATAGCTCGTAGGGAGTTTTGTCACTATTTTTTCTGAGCATTACTCTATTTTGAATGTGAATTGTTGTATGTGTTGCATGTGTCCAAAAAAAATCTGTCAATTTAGAATCCATTAACATTGTTAGAGCCATTTCCTATACTGTCTTGTTCTTTCTTTAAACAATTCCATTTTGTTGAGATGTCCTAGAAATGAAGAATTGCCTTTTTGTTCCATTCTTGCTGCAGAAATCCATAAATTACTTTGAAGTAAACTCTCCTCCATTATCACATCTCAAACATTTGATTTTTGAATCCATTTCATTTTCAACCATTTCCTTGTAAAATTTGAAGTTTTCAAATGCTTCTGACTTATTCCTAAGAAAGAAAAATGCAATTATTCTTGTATAATCATCAACTAATAACATAAACAATTTCTCACCTTTTAAACCCTTTGTTCTAGTTGGTACAACTAGATCAATATGCACAATTTCCAGTGGTCTTGTCATTGAGTATTCCTTTGATTTGATCATTGTCTTTGTTTGTTTTCCTCATTGACAATGATTGTATAATGTGTTGGTTGGTTTTGTGATCTGGGGAATTTCTCTTGTTATCACCCCATAAATTATGGGAATCAACTGATGACTTGGATTTTATCTGTATCTAGTGTTTTTAGTGACAAATGATTTTTCATTCTGCAAATAATTTGAGAAAAAGGAAAAGAAAAAGAAAAAAGAAAAAGAAAAGAAAAAAGAAAGAAAAAGAAAAAGAAAAAGAAAAGAAAAAAGAAAGAAAAAGAAAAGAAAAAGAAAAGAAAAAGAAAGAAAAAATAGTAAAAGAAAAGTGGGCATAAAAGAATTGAAAAGAAAAATCCCCATGCAATAATAGTAACTGGGCCATACCTTTCAAGCATGGCCAAGTTCTTTTAAATTTTAATGTTGATAGGTTAGTGAATAAATCTGACCAGACTGTTTAATCCTGGTCAGATAGCCCATAGGTTAGATTAGTGAATAAATCTGACCAGAATGTCTAATCTTGATCAGATAGCCCTTAGGTAGAGTAATTTCTTAACCCAATATTTTAATCTGGGTTAATTGACCTAGGAAGATAGGTTAGCATGTAGGCTAGTTTCTTCATTTGCTTCACCATCAATGAAACTAGAGTGATGAAGATGTTATGCCATGTTTAAATTTCCTAAGAATAGTTTTGACAAAGTCCCTTGGTGGTGTCTATGTGAAAGGTTTGAGAAAAAACACGCAAAAAGCACTTATCCTAAGTTTCCCAACACATTTTTCTCCGCTCCTGATTTATGTTACATGCACTTTTCAACGGTCCAGATCCTGGCGCACAGATCTACAATGCACAGATCATTCCGGACCCCCCGACCATTCTGCTTTTAACCGAGGGGGGGGGGGTCCGAAATCGGTGATAACATTAGCGCACATCTGGACGACCCAGGGAAGGGCGCTTAAATCAACGGTTCACAATGGATTCCAGACCCCCCCGTCCATTCTACCTTTAATGGAAGGGGGGGTCCGGAATAAGTATTAAAGAGCACGCTAAGGTATGCAGCCTGGAAACGGGCGTGCAGATCAACAGTCTAAAAAGGTTTTCGGACCCCCCTTGATGTTCTTCTTTTAACCAAAGGGGGGGGGGGGTCTGGAATTGTTACTTTTCTCTGGTGGCCCCCTTGACATACATGGTGTTATTCTATTTGTCCAGAAGTCCTATCCCCAACTGACATCTAATAGCTCTCGTCACTCATGGACATCATCTCCCACTTGTTCCACTTGCTCCCGAATGTGTCTCATCACACAACTGCTGTCAATACCTAACCCTCTTCACTCATGAACAACCCCTATTTGCGACTTTTACCTCCAATCACCAGCCTCCACGTCACCCATCCGTATTCTTTGGCCACCGTCACCTGCCACCTCATCTCAAGTGGCCCGTTGTCCATTTATTACATGATAAGATACCCATTATCCTGCTGACCTATCTCCTGTGTCCAACTGACCCCAGTTTTGAATAAAACTACCATTATTCCCCTTTCATTCGTTATTCATCCATCGCGCTAGAAAACTTACCTCTTATTCCTCCATTGCTTTCCCGTCGCCTCCATCCATAGTCAGTCAACCCCACTAACATATCGTTTCTTGCAGGTACTGTTGCAGAAATGGCGCCAAAGCCAAGACCAACGAAAGGAGAAGAGAATCCTTTTCTTCCCCCTCCTGTCGACCTGGACAAAATCTCGTTATTTGATAAAGATAGATTGATCCCAGATACCATTTGTGACTTCAATTTTTTAGACCTCCAGTCATGGATCCAGAAGGTCTTCTTGGACCAGAGCGATGAAATTGGACACTGGGAGACCAATTTTCCCCTGTACCTTTTCCCCCAGATACATCACTTTCCTGAATTTGCCCTCAAATCCCAAGATCATTATATTCCCGACCAGAGAGCCATCGTCTCTTCATCTAGAGACGTCCTCTTCTTCATCACTCCCGAAGACATTGACCAGATGATGCAAATTCCTCATGCTGATTCTGTTTCTCCTTTCAACCTAGAAATCCTCACAGAGTTGTATCAAAAGATGACCTTTCCCCAGAGAGCTCAGATATTCGATCTTTTCCTTCCCACTTCCACTCATTTCCCTTCCACCAATCCCCCTTACCCATCATCCATGTTTTCCACTAAGGGAAACCAAATCATTTCCTCCCTGTGTGCCCTGCTAGGTTATTTTTCCGACCAATGGGTAGATGAGCCCATTCTGGGTTTTCTATCCATTTTCTCTAATGATGAAAAGCCCACAACACAGTTTGATTACAATACCTTCTTGGCCAATAATATCCATGAACAGTTTGTGAATTTTGGCACAGAAGGCATGTTTAGATACTCATCAATATTGGCCTATATGTTTGTCTACTTCCAAGCAGATAAATTCAGTTTCTCCAGGCAAAAAATGGACGCAGAAGGAAGGCCTCAGCCAGTCACAGCATGGACCTCTTTATTGAAGCATAATTCCACGGAGTACAACTTCAAAGCATTCATTGATCTTTTCTACCACCCTGTGGTAAGCATGTTGAGCGGCAGGCCCGAGCCTCGCATCAATGTCGAAGTCCAAAGAATTTTTCATCTCTCTGAGAATACAAAGACCGGGGATTGGTACTTGTATCAAAACCACACCGAAGTCAGAGTTTTCAGGTGCGAGTTGGCACCCTACAAGTTGCCCAAATACGTGCCGGTAAGAATTTTTTCTTTGGAATACATAAGACAAATGATGAATTCTGATGATCTTCATTTCGTATCATTAAAGAAGAAGCAACAACTTCGGATCAAAGGGAAAATTAGCTCCTTCATTTGCAACAGTCAAGGTGCCGGAGAAGAAGCGGGCCAGATGCTGAAAGAGATGAAGTTTTTCTTAAGCTTCCCATGGCACAATGATCCATATGGGATAATCTCATAAATGCAGGTGAAGAACAAAAATATCTCGTATGTTCACGAAGCTAAGCCCGAGATTGAGAAATTTGCTAATCAGACAGTATGGGTGCCTGACACCTTGCTTGAAGTTGAGCAGCATGTTCTCCCAACAACTATGCAACCAACTACCACGCAACAGGTCTCTAAGGAAAAGAGGCCTCGACAGGAGTCATCTCTGCCTATAACAGAGGTATCATCAGAAGAGTTCCATATGCACACCAAGAGGCCAAAGACAGTTTCGACGCCTGGCACGAAAGTAGAACAAGAAGCCCCGCCTACCACAGTAACTACCACAGTAATCAAGTCGGTAATTCCACCTTTTGGTTCAAGCCTTTATCAAGGCATCACCCCAACAGTACCGAAGAAATCTACAGATTCTCCCCTGAACAATCAGCCAGGAAAGACTGGGCCCAAATTGGGCATCTTCGAGAACTATGAGCTGATCAAGAAGAAGAATCAAACCCTTACTAGCAGCACTTATGCCCAGTTTTGGAAACAAACGTCGACTACGCAACATAGACTGTTGTCTGCATTCGACATAGAGAAGGGCAGGATGCACATGGCTTTCCTTCAAGCGTAGGTTCTGGATCCCAAGGTGATCTCGGACTATAAGAGGGCCACTTTTGAATTTCAGGCAAAGGACGTGCACCCAACAGATCAGATGGATCTGCACAAGCAGACAGGGGAGATGGTTTTCCATACACTAGCACATGCTTCTTCTTCTACAACAAAATTACAGGTATCATTGAACAATGCTCAGACATAGCTTAAGCTAGAAAAGATATCATCTTTTGTGAAGGACAACAGAATCAAGACCTTGGAGGAGCTGGTTTTAAAGATCGTTTATGATCCGTCAAATGTCAAAGTTGAATAAGAGATGATAAAGAAGAAGAATTCAGACATCGCATCCTTAAGAAAACAGCTGAATCTCCTGCCCACAGAGGACTCACAGGAGAACGAGATAGCAGAGAAAGAAGGTGAGAAGGATGAGATGCTTAAGTTGCTCATGGAGAAGAACGCCTAGCTTAAAGAAATAGAAGAAAATATGGAGAAAATGCTAAAGGTTAAAGAGCAGATGAAGTCTATGGAAGCCATTCCATTGACGGCTATCCCAATCTCAGGAACAAGCACAGCAACAATAACAATGATCCCATCAACATCACCAGTGACAATACAGGAAGGGACAACCGATCTTGCCAAATCCATGGAGAAAATGAACCCGGAGGAGACAAAAATCAGTAGGCTGAAGAAGGAAGTCGAGAACCTCTAGGATATCAAAAATTCTTTCCAAACCAGCTTATCCAAAGAAAAGCAGGTAACTGAGCAGCTCAGGAAGGAACTACAACAGCTCCAAAAGGAAACAGTGGCAGGGAAGACTTTGGCTGAAGTAAAAAAAAATGTATGGACAGAAATCACCAAGTCCATAAATGAGATCTGGCCAATGATCCAAATAATGTTTGAGGAGAACGAGTTGGTCTAGAGGAGTAAACAGGCTATTGAGAATATTAGAGTAGAATTGGGAGATAGACCAACTCAGGCAAATGACATAATCAAATTCCTCAATTCCAAGACCCAAGAAGAGTTAGAAGAGTTGAAGATAGAAGACAGGACATAAACCATCATTGAGGTCAAAAGAGTTTTGACCAAGAGAAGTATAATGCTTCAGCTAGAAGAAAAGGTGCAAGTCATGGATCAGGGGGTACAAAGATTCTTCAGCAAGATCGAATCCCTCCAGAAGAAAGGTCTCCCAGGTCTGAAGGTTATTAATGATAAACTGATGACACTCCCCGATTACAAAAAGAGATTGTCCGAAGTATCTAAGGATAGTTCAAAGTTTGTTGGCATACAAGGGAGTATCACCGGTAAAGAATTCCTGGATGCTCTTCAGTTGGACATCAGTATCCAACATGAGATTTGATACATATTCCTCACTAAGCCCACATTCGCCAAATATAATGAAATGGATGAAGTGTATCGGAGATTTCTCAAAGTCACTGTGCCTAGTCACCTCAGATGGGAGGAACTCTGCGATCTGCTCGATTAGAAGATGAGTTGTCCAGATCCAATTCACCTGTCTAGTCAGAAGAGGTTACACAGGAACCTCGCCAACGACCTACCCCAGAAATTCCGCATGCAGTTGCACCGAGTCATCAAGCAGTTTTGATTAGTTAAATTAGTTAGACTAAAAATAGAATGAGCACGTCTTGATCAGTTATGACAGGAACGTTTGTAATTTGAATTATAAATACTTCACCTTTTGAAGTATTGGGGGTTGTTGATCTTTACACCCTGATGCTATCAGACTGTAACCATTTTTGAAGAGATCTGCCATTAATAAAGAGGAAGCACTTTACAGGATTCTTGTGTGTATTCACTGGTGACGTTTATTCTTTGAGTTGAATGTTTTCTTTCTTTGTGATCATATTGTTTTCTGAAACTAATCTTTATAAGTAACGTATGTTGCAGGATTTATCTTGGATACCATGTTTCCAACTTTAAATATTTTAATGTTTGTCTTCTGATGTTTTCAATTAAGAAATTCTTAACTGCTTCTTAGTTGAATGTATCTTTCTCATATTTTCTTCTATCCATCATTTAAGCTATTAAAGATCCAATGAGTACATTATCTCGCCCTGTTGAAGTATTTCCTTTACGTTTATGGTTCGTATCTCATGTTTATTTTAACATAGACCCCATAGCCCAATGGAGGTGTAGACTATCTCAACCAATTCAAAAACACTTTTACACCAAAACTTACCTATTCCTCTACCTATCCTAATATCTAAAGTCAGAAACAAAGCTAAATCATATAGAGAGATCCCTCTCTGAAGCTGGAAAGGCTAGATCCCATCTTTAAAAGTGGTTGGATAAAGTTACCTTTGTAGATTTCTTCTTTTTCAACCTCTAGGAAATTTACCAAGTGCTAACATAATGGCGACTCCACTGGGGAAGAACTAAAAACCGATAATTTCACATTTTCTTTCCCCGAAAAAGAACGTTTAATTTTGAGAAGAAAGTAATGTTTAGAGGTTGACCAAACTTTGTACATATTATTTTTAGACTCACAAAATAAAAAAAAATACATATATAAAAACCAAAAAGAGTTATGGCTCCCAAGAAAGTTCACACTCGATCTCATCTAGACCCAGAACCCACGATAGTGATAGATAACCCTAAGAAGTTGTTCAGGCGAAATACCTTAGCTTCCGGTTCAATGAGTCATACTCCCCTTCATAAGTCTCCTTCCTTTTCAGGAGAACCATATATCTCTCAAAACCTTGATCTTGATCCCTTTCCACAACGAAGCCTGGTTAGAACACGGTCTGAAACTTTTTTGTCTAGACTCATCTTTGACCCAACTATGTTGCAACCCCGAACCCTCGAAGTCTTGTCTCCCACGTCTAGACTAAAAATCACTACCTCAGTACTGCCCATTCCCTCCTTGTCCTCGTCGTCAGTCGCTACCTCTCCGACCATCCAGTTTGTCGTTCCACCTCCTCCACCCATCATGGCAGCTCGATATGCTCCTTTGGTTTTGGCTGCGCCACTACATTCCATGCCCCAAGACTATCAAACTAGACTTCCACAATTCGATGCAACCAGACCTTTAAATGCCCAACAACATGTGGATAAAATGAATGACTATCTCGACCTGCAAGAAGTTGACGAGGTTGACGTTCAAATGTGACTGTTTGCCCAGAGTGTAACAAGAGACATCAAGAAATGGTTCAAAGCTTTACCTGCCACCTCAGTTCCCGACCTTGTTGCGTTCCAAAGAATTTTTCTTGACAGATGGGAGGTAAAGAAAAACCCTCTCCAAATACTGTCAGAATACGAGAATATAAAAAGAAATAAAGGTGAGACGGTACAAGATTATTGCACCCATTTTAACAACCTATACAATGCAATCCCAACTGAAATCAAACCTCCACAGGGTTTGGCATTGATTAAATTCCCTGATGGATTTGATGCTGACATGTCTTACCAATTAAGAGAAAGAAATGCTTCCACCCTAGAGGACATGCAGAAAAGTGCTATTAGTGTGGAGGCCAATCTGTTGGCGAAAAGGGCCCGTCAAAGGTCAGAAAGGAGAGTCACGATCAAAGAAGAACCTTCCACGTCAACCACTGATTCCAAATGGGATTCTATGGTCACAAAATTGGAACTAATGCTAGAAAGAGTGATTGTGTCAGAAAAAAATCCTCTGAGAGACAACACACCCGCTCCTCAAGTTTGGAACCCCAATTTCTGAAGAAACCCTCCTCAAATCAGACAGAGAGATCCTAGGGATCAAAGAGAACAGAGGGGCCCAGATCAGTAGATTAGGCCTCCTCTACAGGAAAACTATGCTGATGAAGGGGGAGAAGTGATTAAGGAATGGGAGGACACTCACATCAACCTTATGGGCATTCACGACAATGAGGCCATTTTCCTTACTCAAGAAGAACATGAACTCTTTCTGCTAAATCAAACAAAGGTAAGTGAAGAAGCCGAAGATGCAAAACAACAGGCCTTTGAGAATGCTATTCTGGAGGTACATCCGAAGTACAATCTGCATAGCAAGAATACATAAGGGACTTCGAAGACAGAAGGGACTTCTTCCAAGAAGATGACCGAAACACAGAAGACAGTCGAGTCCAAGAAAGCCCCTGAACCTTCTACTGAGAAGACTATTGAGAAGAATCCTGAAAAGACTACTGCTAAGAGGATTTCTGAGAAGAGTAAAGCCGACACCCCCTTGAAGAAAAACATCACCATTTTGAAAAGGCCATCACCACCCGAGGTTCCACCTATTAATCCACCGAGTACTTCTGAGCAGAAGAATTTGGTGGACAAACCAGAAATGATGAGCCAAGGCAGAGCTGCTACACCCTTTAGCCTTAAAGGGGAATTGGCAAAAATAAAAATTCCCATCCAACTTACAGAGTTGATGAACAGAGATGGGTATCGTTCACAGGTAATAAAAGAACTGGCCATTGAACCTGACATAGGCACCAAGGCCTTAACTATTGGATCAATGACTCATTCAGACACTGTGAACCTTCCTGACGATCATCCTGAACTTCTTTTCAGACCTGAAGTAGATGGTCAAGACGATACCAGTGATGTAGCTCCATTTTACATCAGTTTAAACATACACGACTTGATATTGCATAACGCTATGCTGGGTTCAGGTGCCTCACATAATCTGATGCCTAAAGTAGTAATGGAAAAACTGGGATTGGAGGTCACCAGACCATACAAGGATTTACACTCATTCGACTCCAGCAAAGTCAAATTTATTGGTTTGATCAAGGACCTATGCATCACCCTGGTTCATATCCCTTCGAAAAGCATGGTAATGGACGTGGTGGTTGCAGACATCCCGCCGAAGTATGGAATGTTGCTATCTCGGTCTTGGGGAGCTAAGTTGAAGGGAACCCTGCAACTGGATATGTCTTACGCCACTATCCAAGTGTTTGGGAAACAGAGGAGGTTATATAGAGAAACACTGATGAAGTACATGGTCAGTATCCAAGATAAACCGCACAATTACCCCCTTTACTCTGCTCAATCAGATTTAGATTTGTTTATCTTGTACAATGATGGTGATATGGAAGAGAAAGATACTCAGCTGATGGAAGATGTATCTAGTCAAGATGAAGGTCCAGAAAGCGGTGAGGTAGCAAAGATGAAAAATGTAATCACTGAATAATTCCCCACCGATTTCTGGAGTATGGATTTTGATGGAGCTGTGAGTAAAGAGGGAGCAGGAGCTGGAGTCTGGTTGCAGAATCATCGAAACATGTATTCAGAAAATCATTCATACAAATTAAATTTCTAGTGCACTAACAATGTTTCCGAGTATGAAGCTTTAATGCTCGGTCTGAAGCTGTTGAAAAACGTTGGTGCTAACCAGATAATGGTAAGGGGCGACTCTGAATTAATAATCAAGAAAATTAAAGGTGAGTATGTTTCTAAACACCCGTGCCTTAGAGCCTACAAGAATGTTGTTCGTGATGCTTTGAAGTGTTTTAATGAGGTGGACTTGCAGGTAATGCCGAGGGGACAAAATATTCTGGCCGACGGATTGGCTACGTCAGCAGCCTCTTGCAAGATTCGTTTCTGCCAAACTCACCCATATACTTTTGAGGTGAAATGCAGACCGATGGTTCCCGATAATATTAGGTACTGGCAAGTGTTTGGAAATGATAATCAGATAGAGGACTTTCTGCAATGCAAGAACGATTTTGAATGTACAAATATAGATTTAGAAAATGAAGACGAGAATGTAAATAATTCTGAGTTTGAAATAGATAGTGTGAATACTGTAGATTCAGGAGTAGATAAAGTAGATTCAGGAGAGTTAGGGGATGATGAAATGGATGCCGATGTTTTACAGTTGAAAAGCAATGTTTTACCTAGAGGTCTTGTTCCTTTATAAGATCTCTTTGACAGTAACGATGTAGCTAAAAAACCAAAAATAGAGTCCCATGGACAAGAGGTAGAGGACTGGAATATAGGGACTGAAGAGAAGCCTAGGATGGTCAAAGTGTCCAAATCATTACCCCCAGAACATAAGCTTAAATACATTGAGCTATTCAAAGAATATTCAGATGTTTTTTCCTGGGGCTATGAAGATTTGAAATCCTATGATACCAACATCATACAACACAGGATTCCCATAAAGGAAGACCAAAAACCGTTTAGGCAGAAACTTAGGAGGATAAATCCCATGTTGCTCCCTCTGATAGAAAAAGAAATCAAGAAAATGTGCAGTACCAAGATCATAATCCCACTACGTTTCTCTAAGTGGGTCTCTAATTTAGTCCCTACACATAAGAAAACTGGTGAAATTAGACTCTGCATAGATTTCTGAAATCTGAACAAAGTATCCATGAAAGATAATTACCCATTACCGAAAATGGACCATCTCCTGCAAAGGGTGGTTGGGTCCAGTAGGATATCTCTGTTGGATGGTTTCTCAGGCTACAACCAGGTCCTGGTTCACCCAGATGATCAAGATAAAACCGCTTTTACCACACCATGGGGCACTTTCATGTATGTGAAGATGCCTTTTGGCTTGATGAACGCAAGAGCCATGTTTCAGAGGGCAATGGATATCGGTTTTGTGGAAGAATATGGTAAGTTTATTGTCGTTTATTTAGATGATGTGACTGTGTTTTCCAAATCTGATGATGAACACCTGCGGCACCTTAGACGAGTTTTCGAGAAATGTAGAAGGTTTGGGATTTCGTTAAATCCTAAGAAGTGTCTTTTTGGGTTAGAAGAAGGCAAACTGCTGGGACACGTCATCTCTAAATATGGAATCAGAATAGACCCCAGTAGAATCAAGGCCATACTAAAGTTAGAACACCCAAGAAACCTCAAAGAACTACAATATTTTATTGGGAAAATTAACTTTCTACGAAGATTCATTCCTAATCTGGCCGAACTCCTCTAAAAAATTACAAACATGCTCAAAAAGGAAGTAAAAATAAAATGGGACTCTGAGTCCAGACAATCCTTCGAAGAGGTCAAACGAGCACTCACGGAAGCCCCAGTTTTGATCAGTCCCGATTTCACTAAAGATTTCTATGTTTTTTCTTTCACCTCTGAACATACTATAGCAGCGGTATTACTGCAGAAGAACAGCGAAGGGTATGAACAACCCATATATTTCTTCACCAAAGAATTAAGAGATGCTGCCCTGAACTACAATATCATGGAGAAGCAAGCTTTTTCTTTGGTAAAAGCCATAAAAGACTTCAGGTTCTACATTCTCCATTCTCACACCATAGCTTATGTTCCGAACGTTGTAGTAAAAGATATCTTGACACATGACAAACCTAATGGAAGAAGGGGAAAATGGATTGCGGTCATTTTAGAATATGATATAGAGATTAAGCCCACAAAACTAATCAAAGGCCAAGGCCTTGCTAAATTAATGGTTGAATCTAACTTCCAGGCTCTTGACATTAATTTTATAGATGTGGCAGATGAACAGGGCAAGATGGCAACTCCAAATGTTAGAGAGGTATTTCTCAACTCTCCATGGTATGGAGACCTTATATTCGTTTTACAAAATTTACAAGCTCCCCCTGGTTTAACTAAGACTAAAGCTAGATTTTTAAAGTTGAAAGCTTTGAAATTTTGTATTCTAGAAGGAAATTTATATTGGTGGCCATTTGAACTGGAAGGTCACAGCCAACAAAATACTCAGAGCTAGATTTTACTGGGCCACCCTGTTCGCAGATATGCATTAGAAGGTAACATGTCACCAGTGTCAATTGTTTGAAGGCAAAAGGAAACTCCTTCATTTACCTTTGAAACCTATATCAGTTGAGGCCCCTTTCCAGCAATGGGGGCTCGATTTCATTGGATAAATTCGCCCACCTTCTTCAGGCCAACACAGGTGGATCCTTACTGTTTGCACTCTTTTCGTCAATGTGTGAGAAAAAAGTGAGTGCTTACATGCCTAGTTGGGCTCTGCTAGTCATGACAGCTGTATGTAAAGAGGTTAGAAAGAAAACAATAGAGCTATTAACAATAATTAAACAAAAACTAAAAGAAAACATGAGCATAATGACAAAAATGAAAAACAAAAGAAAATGGACCAATATCACCAATATATAGCTTGATCTGATTGATGAAATCCAAAGATACACAATGGAGAAAGAGGACTTGGGTCCCT
>ML789256.1:461314-479658 GCA_009831015.1 Picea engelmannii
AATTACTTGACATCAACCAATGACATCAATCAAACCAAACCATTTACATCAATGACATATGATCCAACAATCTCCCAAGTAATCAAACCATTGGCATCAATGACAAACCATTGGCATCAATGACAACATGATCCAACAAATAGGCCTTTGAGAATGCTATTCTGGAGGTACACTGGTAGTACAATCTGTGTAGCAAGAAGACATAAGGGAGTTCGAAGACAGAAGGGACTTCTTCCAAGAAGACGACCGAAACACAGAAGACAGTTGATTCCAATAAAGCCCCTGAACCTTCTACTGAGAAGACTATTGAGAAGAATCCTGAGAAGACTACTGCTAAGAGGATTCCTGAGAAGAGTAAAGCCGACACCCCCTTGAAGAAAAACATCACCATTTTGAAAAGGCCATCACCACCCGCGGTTCCACCTATTAATCCACCGAGTACTTCTGAGCAGAATAATTTGGTGGACAAACCAGAAATGATGAGCCAAGGCAGAGCTCCTACACCCTTTAGCCTTGAAGGGGAATTGGAAAAAATAAAAATTCCCATCCCACTTACAGAGTTTATGAACAAAGACGAGTATCGTTCACAGGTAATAAAAGAACTGGCCATTGAACCTGACATAGGAACCAAGGCCTTGACTATTGGATCTGTGACTCATTCAGACACTGTAAACCTTACTGACGATCATCCCGAACTTCTTTTCATACCTGAAGTAGATGGTCGAGACGATACCGGTGATGTAGATCCCTTTTACATCAGTTTAAACATACACGACTTGATATTACATAACGCTATGCTGGATTCAGGTGCGTCACATAATCTGATGCCTAAAGCAGTAATGGAAAAATTGGGATTGGAGGTCACTAGACCATACAAGGATTTACACTCATTCGACTCAAGCAAAGTCAAATGTATTGGTTTGATCAAGGACCTATGCATCACCTTGTTTCAGATCCCTTCGAAAAGCATGGTAATGGATGTGGTGGTTGCAGAAATCCCACCGAAGTATGGAATGTTGCTATCTCGGTCTTGGGGAGCTAAGTTGAAGGGAACCCTGCAGCTGGATATGTCTTACGCCACTATCCCAGTGTTTGGGAAACAGAGGAGGTTATATAGAGAAACACTGATGAAGTACATGGTCAGTAGCCAAGAGAAACAACACAATTACTCCCTTTACTCTTCTCATTCAGATTTAGATTCGTTCATCTTGTACAATGATGGTGATACGGAAGAGTAAGATACTCAACTGATGGAAGATGTATCTAGTCGAGATGAAGGTCCAGAAAGAAGTGAGGTAGCAAAGATGAAAAATGTAATCACTGAAGAATTCCCCGCTGATTTTTGGAGTATGGATTTTGATGGAGCTGTGAGTAAAGAGGGAGTAGGAGATGGAGTCTGGCTGCATAATCATTGAAACAGGTATTCAGAAAATCATTCATACAAATTAAATTTCCAGTGCACTAACAATGTTGCCGAGTATGAAGCTTTAATGCTCGGTCTGAAGCTGTTGAAAAAATTTGGTGCTAAGCAGATAATGGTAAGGGGCGACTCTAAATTAATAATCAAGCAAATTGAAGGTGAGTATGCTGCTAAACACCCGCGCCTTAGAGCCTACATGAATGTTTTTCTTGATGCTTTGAAGTGTTTTAATGAGGTGGACTTGCAGGTAATGCCGAGGGGACAGAATATTCTAGCTGACGGATTGGCTACGTCAGCAGCCTCCTGCAAGATTCCTTTCTGCCAAACTTGCCCATATACTGTTGAGGTGAAATGCAGACCGACAGTTCCCGATAATATCAGGTACTGGCAAGTGTTTGGAAATGATAATCAGATAGAGGAATTTCTGCAATGCAAGAACGATTTTGAATGTACAAATATAGATTTAGAAAATGAAGACGAGAATGTAAATAATTCTGAGTTTGAAATAGATAATGTGAATACTGTAGATTCATGAGTAGATACAGTAGATTCAGGATAGTTACGGGATGACGAAATGGATTTCGATGTTTTAAAGTTGAAAAGCAATGTTTTACCTAGAGTTCTTGTTCCTTTAGAAGATATGTTTGACAGTAACGATGTAGCTAAAAAACCAAAAATAGAATCCCATGGACAAGAGGTAGAGGAATAGAATATAGGGACTGAAGAGAAGCCTAGGATGGTCAAACTGTCCAAATCATTACCCCTAGAACAAAAGCTTAAATACATTGAGCTATTCAAAGAATATTCAGATGTTTTTGCCTGGGACTAGGAAGATTTGAAAGCCTATGATACCAGCATCATACAACATAGGATTCCCATAAAGGAAGACCGAAAACCGTTTAGGCAGAAACTTAGGAGGATAAATCCCAAGTTGCTCCCTCTGATAGAAAAAGAAATCAAGAAAATGTACGATGCCAAGATCATAGTCTTGCTACATTTCTCTAAGTGGGTCTCTATTTTAGTCCCTACACGTAAGAAAACTGGTGAAATCGGACTCTGAATAGATTTCCGAAATCTGAACAAAGTATCCATGAAAGATAATTACCCATTACCGAAAATAGACCATCTCTTGCAAAGGGTGGTTGGGTCCAGTAGGATATCTCTATTGGATGGTTTCTCAGGCTACAACCAGGTCCTGGTTCACCCAGATGATCAAGATAAAACCAATTTTACCACACCATGGGGCACTTTCATGTATGTGAATATGCCTTTTGGTCTAATGAACGCAGGAGCCACGTTTTCGAAGGCAATGGATATCGCTTTCGTGGAAGAATTTGGTAAGTTTATTGTCGTTTATTTAGATGATGTGACTGTGTTTTCCAAATCTGATGATGAACACCTGTGACACCTTAGATGAGTTTTCGAGAAATGTAGAAGGTTTGGGATTTCATTAAATCCTAAGAAGTGTCTTTTTGGGTTAGAAGAAGGTAAACTGTTGGGACACATCATCTCTAAATATGGAATCAGAATAGACCCCAGCAGAATCGAGGCCATACTAAAGTTAGAACACCCAAGAAACCTCAAAGAACTACAGTCTTTTATCGGGAAAATTAACTTTCTACGAATATTCATTTCTAATCTGGCCGAACTCCTCTAAAACATTACAAACATGCTCAAAAAGGAAGTAAAAATAAAATGGGACTCTGAGTCCAAACAATCCTTCGAAGAGGTCAAACGAGCACTCACAGAAGCCCTAGTTTTGATCAATCCAGATTTCACTAAAGATTTCTATCTTTTTTCTTTCACCTCTGAACATACTATAGCAACGGTGTTACTGCAGAAGAACGACGAAGGGTATGAACAACCCATAGCTTTCTTCAGCAAATCATTAAGAGATGCTGCCCTGAACTACAATATCATGGAGAAGCAAGCTTTTTCTTTGGTAAAAGCCATAAACAACTTCAGGGTCTACATTCTCCATTCTCACACCATATCTTATGTTCCAAACGTTGTAGTAAAAGATATCTTGACAAAGGACAACCCTGATGGAATAAGGGGAAAATGGATTGTGGTCATTTTAGAATACGATATAGAGATTAAGCCCACAAAACTAATCAAAGGCCAAGGCCTTGCTAAATTAATTGTTGAATCTAACTTCCAGGCTCTTGACATTAATTTTCTAGATGTGGCAGATGAACAGGGTGAGATGGCGACTCCAAACGTTAGAGAGGTATTTCTCAACTCTCCATGGTATGCAGACCTTATATTCGTTTTACAAAATTTACAAGCTCCCCCTGGTTTAACTAAGACTAAAGCTAGATTTTTAAAGTTGAAAGCTTTGAAATTATGTATTCTAGAAGGAAATTTATATTGGAAAGTCCCTGCAGGAATTCTGTTAAATTGTTTACTAAAGGATGAAGTTGATAAAGTGTTGCAAGAATTTCATGTAGGAGAATGTGGTGGCCATTTGAACTGGAAGGTCACAGCCAACAAAATACTCAGAGCTGGATTTTACTGGCCCACCCTGGTCGCAGATGTGCATCAGAAGGTAACAACATGTCACCAGTGTCAACTATTTGAAGGAAAAAGGAAAATCATATCTTTATCTCTAAAACCTATATCAGTTGAGGCCCCCTTCCAGCAATGGGGGCTCGATTTCATTGGAGAAATTCACCCACCTTCTTCAGGCCAACATAGGTGGATCCTTACTGCCACCAATTATTTTACTAAATGGATCGAGGCAGTACCAAGCAGGCAAGCCATTGACTCTGTTATTATCAAATTTCTTGAAAATAATATTTTGTCTCATTTTGGTTGCCCTAGAAAGATCATAACTGACAATGCAACTGCTTTTCGGTCGAAGAAACTCATAGATTTCTGCAACTGGTACCACATTGGTCTACCCTCAGGGGAATGGGTTGGCGAAATCTTCAAACAAAACTTTGGTAAATATCATCAAGAAAACATTGCAGGAAAACAAAAAATCATGGCACGATAAGTTGTTATTTGCTTTATGGGCAGATAGACTGACCACCAAAAGGTCAATTGGCATGTCACCTTACCAACTGGTCTATGGTACAGAGGTTGTTTTACCCACTTATTTAGGAGTCCCTGTCATGAAGTTGTTACAAGACGTACAAGCTGAGCCTAACGACTCACAAAGAAGGATCAACCAGATGATCCACTTGCAGAAGACTAGAGAAGAGGTTTTCAACAAAACACAGGTCATCCAAGAAAACATCAAGAAGATATTTGACAAACGAACCAAGGAGGATGATTTTGAGCTGGGAGATCTGGTGTTGAGATGGGATGCCAGGAATGAGGACAAGGGAAAGCATGGGAAATTTGACCATCTATGGACAGGGCCATACATGATCCAAGATTTCAGAGGAAACAATGCTTTCTTGCTAAACAACGTCGATGGGTCAGATCTTCCAGGAGCACCTGTGAATGGTAGAATGCTGAAACATTATGTCCCACCTCAGTAAAAGAATTGAAGAACTCACTCTCCATTGTACATACCAGTTTAATTCTCATTTTTCACTTGCATTTTCTGAGTGCGAAACATTAGTCAGTCGGTTGAAGCCCGAAGAGAAGGCCCTAATCTTTTGACCATTGTTTTTCCATGTTTTGAGAATAAGACCAATGAAGGATATTAGGAAGATATGTTTAGAATGACAGGAACCAAGATTCTTGGCACTTAACAGGGCAAGTACCATCCCCAGGTGAAGCCGCTGTTATCACCCCATAAATTATGGGAATCAACTGATGACTTGGATTTTATCTGTATCTAGTGTTTTTATTGACAAATGATTTTTCATTCTGCAAATAATTTGAGAAAAAGGAAAAGAAAAAGAAAAAAGAAAAAGAAAAGAAAAAAGAAAGAAAAAGAAAAAGAAAAAGAAAAGAAAAAAGAAAGAAAAAAAAAGAAAAGAAAAAAGAAAAAGAAAGAAAGAATAGTAAACGAAAAGAGGGCATAAAAGAATTGAAAAGAAAAAGCCCCATGCAATAATAGTAACTTTTCCATACCTTTCAAGCATGGCCAAGTTCTTTTAAATTTTAATGTTGATAGGTTAGTGAATAAATCTGACCAGACTGTTTAATCCTGGTCAGATAGCCCATAGGTTAGATTAGTGAATAAATATGACCAGAATGTCTAATCCTGATCAGATAGCCCTTAGGTAGAGTAATTTCTTAACCCAATAGTTTAATCTGGGTTAATTTTCCTAGGAAGATAGGTTAGCATGTAGGCTAGTTGCTTCATTTGCTTCACCATCAATGAAACCAGAGTGATGAAAATGTTATGCCATGTTTAAATTTCCTAAGAATAGTTTGGACGAAGTCCCTTCGTGGTGTCTATGTGAAAGGTTTGGGAAAAAACGCGCAAAAAGCACTTATCCTAAGTTTCCCAACACATTTTTCTCCGCTCTTGATTTATGTTACATGCACTTTTCAAGGTCCAGATCATGGCGCCCAGATCTATGGCGCACAGATCATTCCAGACCCCCCGATCGTTCTTCTTTTAACTGGGGGGGGTCCAGAATCGGTGATAACATTAGCGCACATCTGGACATCCCAGGGAAGGGTACTTAAATCAACGGTTCACATTGGATTCCGGACCCCCCCATATGTTCTACCTTTAATGGAAGGGGGGGGGTCCAGAATGAGTATTAAAGAGAACGCTAAGATCTGCGGCCTGGAAACGGGCGCGCAGATCAACGGTCTAAAAAGGTTTCTGGACCCCCTTTGATGTTCTTCTTTTAACCAAAGTGGGGGGGTTCGGAATTGTTACTTTTCTCTGGCGGGCCCCTTGACATACGTGGTGTTATTCTATTGGTCCAGAAGTCCTATCCCCAGCTGCCATCTGACAACCCTTGTCACTCATGGACATCATCTCCCACTTGTTCCACTTGCTCCCGAATGTGTCTCATCACATAACTGTTGTCAGTCCCTGTTGTCAGTACCTAACCCTCTTCACTCATGAACAACCCCTATTTGCAACTTTTACCTCCAATCACTAGCCTCCATGTCACCCATCTGTATGCTTTGGCCACCGTCACCTGCCACCTCATCCCAAGTGGCGCGTTGTCCATTTATTACAGGATAACATACCCGTTATCCTGCTGACCTGTCTCTCGCATCCAACCAACCCCAGTTTTGAATAAAACTACCGTTATTCCCATTTCATTCATTATTCGTCCATCGTGCTAGAAAACTTACCTCTTATTCCTACATTGCTTTCCCGTCGCCTCCATCCACAGTCAGTCGACCCCACTAACATATTTTTTATTGCAGGTACTGTTGCAGAAATGGCGCCAAATCCAAGACCAACGGAAGGAGAAGAGAATCCTTTTCTTCCCCCTCCTGTCGACCTGGACAAAATACCGTTGGTTGATAAAGATAGATTGATCGCAGATACCATTTGCGACTTCGATTTTTCACACCTCCAGTCATGGCTCCGAGAGGTGTTCTTGGACCAGAGCGATGAAATTGGACTTTGGGAGTCCAATTTGCCCCTGTACCTTTTCCCCCAGATACATCACTTTCTCGAATTCGCCCTCAAATCCCAAGCTCATTATATTCCCGACCAGAGAACCATCGTCTCTTCATCTGGAGACGTCCTCTTCTTCATCACTCCCAAAGACATTGACCAGATGATGCAAATTCCTCGTGCTAATTTTCTTTCTCCTTTCAACCTAGAAATCCTCATAGAGCTGTATCAAAATATGACCTTTACCCAGAGAGCTCAGATATTCGATATTTTCCTTCTCACTTCCGCTCATTTCCCTTCCACCAATCCCCCTTACCCGTCATCCATGTTTTCCACTAAGGGAAACCAAATCATTTCCTCCCTGTGTGCCCTGCAAGGTTATTTTTTCAACCAATGGGTAGATGAGCCCATTCTGGGTTTTCTATCCATTTTCTCTAATGATGAAAATCCCACAACATAGTTTGATTACAACACCTTCTTGGCCAATAATATCCACGAACAGTTCATGAATTTTGGCACAGAAGGCATGTTTAGATACTCATCAATATTGGCCTATATGTTTGTCTATTTCCAAGTAGATAAATTCAGTTTCTCCATGCAAAAAATGGATGCAAAAGGAAGGCCTCAGCCAGTCACAGCATGGACCTCTTTGTTGAAGCATAATTCCACGGAGTACATCTTCAAAGAATTCATTGATATTTTCTACCACCCTGTGGTAAGCATGTTGAGCGGTAGGCTCGAGCCTCACATCAACGACGAAGTCCAAAGAATTTTGCATCTCTCTGAGAATACAAAGACCGGGGATTGGTACTTGTATCAGAACCACACCGAAGTCAGAGTTTTCGGGTGCGAGTTGGCACCCTACAAGTTTCCCAAATACGTGCCGGTAAGAATTTTTTCATTAGAATACATAAGAAAAATTCTAAATTCTGATGATATTCATTTCGTATCATTAAAGAAGAAGCAACAACTTCAAATCAAAGGGAAAATTGGCTCCTTCATTTGCAACAGTCAAGGTGCCAGAGAAGAAGCGGACCAGATGCTGAAAGAGATGAATTTTTTCTTAAGATTCCCATGGCACTATGATCCATACGGGATAATCTCATAAATGTGGGTGAAGAACAAAAATATCCCGTATGTTCACGAAGCTAAGCCTGAGATTGAGAAATTTTCTAATCAGACAGTACGGGTGCCTGACACCTTGATTGAAGTTGAGTAGCATGTTCCCCCAACAACTGTGCAACCAACTACCACACCATAGGTCCCTAAGTAAAAGAGGCCTTGACAGGAGTCATCTCCGCCTGTAACGGAGGTATCATCAGAAGAGTTCCAACGGCACACCAAGAGGCCAAAGACAGTTTCGACGCCTGGCACGATAGTAGAACAAGAAGCCCCGCCTACCACAATGACTACCACAGTAATCAAGCCGGTAATTACACATTTTGGTTCAAGCCTTTATCAAGGAATCACCCCAATAGTACCAAATAAATCTACAGATTCTCCCCTGAACAATCAGCCAGGAAAGACTGGGCCCAAATTGGGCATCTTCGAGAAGTATGAGCTGATCAAGAAGAAGAATCAAACCCTTACTAGCAGCACTTATGCCCAGTTTTGGAAACAAACGTCGACTGCGCAGCATAGACTATTGTCTGCATTCAACACAGAGAAGGGCAGGATGCACATGTCTTTCCTTCAAGTGCAGGTTCCAGATCCCAAGGTGATCTCGGACTATAAGAGGGCCACTTTTGAATTTCAAGAAAAGGAAATGCACCTAGAAGATCAGATGGATCTGCACAAGCAGGCAGGGGAGATGGTTTTCCATACACTGGCATATGCCTCTGCTTCTATAGAAAAATTATAGGTATCATTGAACAACACTCAGACACATCTTAAGCTGGAAAATATATCATCTTTTGCGAAGGACAACATAATCAAGACCTTGGAGGAGCTGGTTTTAAAGATCGGCTATGATCCATCAAATGTCAAAGATGCAAAAGAGATGATAAAGAAGAAGAATGCAGACATCGCATTCTTAAGAAAAAAGCTGAAGCTCCCACCCACAGAGGACTCATAGGAGAAGGAGATAGCAGAGAAAGAAGGTGAGAAGGATGAGATGCTTAAGCTGCTCATGGAACAGAACACCCAGCTTAAAGAAATGGAAGCAGAAATGGAGAAAATGCTAAAGGAGAAAGAGCAGATGAAGTCTATGGAAGCCATTCCATTGACGTCTATCCCAATCTCAGGAACAAGCAAAGGAACAGTAATAACGATCCCATCAGCATCACCAGTGACAATACAGGAAGGGACAGCTGATCTTTCCAAATCCATGGAGAAAATGAACCTGCAGGAGACAGAAATATGCAGGCTGAAGAAGGAAGTCGAGACCCTACAGGAGCACAAAACTTCTTTCCAAATCAGCTTATCCAAAGAAAAACAGGTAACTGAGCATCTCAGGAAGGAACTACAGCAGCTCCAAAAGGAATCAGTGGCAGGGAAGACTTTGGCTGAAGTCAAAGAAAATGTATGGACATAAATCACCAAGTCCATAAATGAGATCTGGACAATGATCCAAATCATGTTTGAGTAGAACGAGTTGGTCTAGAGGAGTAAACAGGCTATTGAGAAGATCATAGTAGAATTGGGAGATAGACCAACTCAGGAAAATGACATAATCAAATTCCTCAATTCCGAGACCCGAGAACAGCTAGAAGAGTTGAAGATAGAAGACAGGACATAAACCATCATTAAGGTCAAAAGAGTTTTGACCAAGAGAAGTCTAATGCTTAAGCTGGAAGAAAAGGTGCAGGTCATGGATCAGGGGTACAAATAATCTTCAGCAAGATCGAATCCCTCCAGAAGAAAGGTCTCCCAGGTCTGAAGGTTATTAATGATAAACTGATGACACTCTTCGATTACAAAAAGAGACTGTCTGAAGTATCTAAGGATAGTTAAAAGTTTGCTGGCATACAAGGGAGTATCACTGGTAAAGCATTCCTGGACGCTCTTCAGTTGGACATCAGTATCCAACATGAGATTCGATACATATTCCTCACTAATCCCACATTCACCAAATATACTGAAATGGATGAAGTGTATCGGAGATTGCTCAAAGTCACTGTGCCTAGTCACCTTAGATGGGAGGAAATATGCGATCTGCTCGATTAGCAGATGAGCTGTCCATATCCAATTCACCTGTCCAGTCAGAAGAGGTTACACAAGAACCTCGCCAATGGCCTACCCCAGAAATTCCGCATGCAGCTGCACCGAGTCATCAAGCAGTTTTGATTAGTTAAATTAGTTAGACTAAAAATAGAATGAGCACGTCCTGATCAATTGTGACAGGAACGTTTGTAATTTGAATTATAAATACTTCACCTTTCGAAGTATTGGGGGTTTTTGATCTTTACACCCTGACGCTATCAGACTGTAACCATTTTTGAAGAGATCTGCCATTAATAAAGAGGAAGCACTTTACAGGATTCTTGCGTGTATTCACTGGTGACATTTATTCTTTGAGTTGAATGTTTTCTTTCTTTGTGATCATATTGTTTTTTTAAACTAATCTTTATAAGTAACGTATGTTGCAATATTTATCTTGGATACCCTGTTTTTGACTTTAAAGATTTTAATGTTTATCTTCTGATGTTTTCAATTAAGAAATTCTTAACTGCTTCTTAGTTGAATGTTTCTTTCTCATCTTTTCTTCTATCCATCATTTAAGCTATTAAAGATCCAGTGAGTACATTATCTTTCCCTGTTGAAGTATTTCCTTTACGTTTATGGTTCATATCTCATGTTTATTTTAACACACACCCCATAGCCCAATGGAGGTGTAGACTGTCTCAGCCAATTCAAAAACATTTTTACACCAAAACCTACCTGTTCCTCTACCTAGCCTAATATCTAAAGTCATAAACAAAGCTAAATCATATAGAGAGATCCCTCTCTGAAGCTGGAAAGTCTAGATCCCAACTTTAAAAGTGGTTGGATAAAGTTACCTTTGTAGATTTCTTCTTTTTCAACCTCTAGGAAATTTACCAAGTTTTAACATCTCTGACTGTTTCCTTTTTGTTGACTTTAACGAGGTTATCGAAGTTTACGTGACCCATTATTCTGTGCCATCACCAACCTTCATCTTCCTTTCATAGACAACAATTTTAATTTACAATTTCACTTAATACATATATGTTTCTTGAAGTTCTTGCACCTATTGCAATCAATTTTCCTGAACCTTCTTTTCTTATCTCACACTTATGTGAATCAAATGTAATCTTATGACCTTGGTCACACATTTAACTTACACTTAGAAGTGTCATAAAATTGGCTTAGGTTGATGGATAGTTGGTATGGATTGTTTTTTTTCATTGATTTCAACCATTGGAGAGTGATATTGTAGATTGATGTCAACCCTTAGTGATTGATGTCAACCCTTGGAGAAAGTCCGGTAGTGAATTCCTATAACACAAAGGTTTGGGTAATGGACCCAAGGTTGTTTCATGTATAATGGTATTATTTTTATTATATTTGAAGGTAATACTATTCTATATGAAAATTACATGTCATTCCATTTCCAGTGGTATGTGGAACGTCACATAACTCCTCACGGTTAGAGAGTTATGACCATGAGAAGTTGGAGAACCCAAGTTTGGGTAATGGACCAAAATTTGTTTGATGGATAATGGTATGAGTTTTGATATATTTGAAGGCAATATTATTCTAGATGGATAGTACATGTCATGTCATTTCCATTGGTATGTGGAACGTCACATAACTCCTCAAGGTTAGAGAGTTATGGCCATGTGAAGTTGGAGAACCCTCATGAGTCATCTAGAAGCCCCAAAAGGTCAAAGTAGTCAAAGTGGTTTAAGATATTTTTAGAGGGTAAATAATAAAGTGAAGTGATGAATGTACTATAATTCAAATTTAATACAAAAGAAATTATTTAAATAATAAATTTAATGGAGAAATTACTAAGTTGACAAGTGGTTAGAAGTGGGTTAGCCCTAAAATAAGGAAAGTGGTTTAAGATGGTTAGAAGGTAACCCCTTGAGGTAAACTGAAGTGATGAGTGTACTATAAGTAAAAGTGGATACAAAATAAATGATTTAAATAATAAAGTTAATGGATAAATTACTAATTGGACAAGTGGTTAGAAGTTGGTTAACCCTCAAATAAGGAAAGTGGGTTAAGATGGTTAAAAGGTAACCCCTTAAGGAAGATACATGAAACTATAAATAAGAGGTCGGGCTCTCTCATTTAATAACACACTTTAGCATATTGAATATCTACAGGTGACTGAGGTAACCAAAGCATATATAAGTCGAATTTTAGAGAGAAGGTGAATTAAAGAAGGTCGAAATTCAAGGGAGGATAAATTCTTTTGATGATGCTTTCTAAGATCCATACAAAAAATATTATGTGCGGGGCACACTCTACAATTTCTTTCTCTAGAATAAGCCATAATTCAACAAGGTATGCCATTTTTTCTATAACTCCTTTTCTGAGTGGTTCCAAGTAGTGACACCTAGAGTAATTGCATAAAACACACTGAAGAACATTGTGTATTATTTTCAGATCTTTATTCATTACAGGTACACAGTTATGATTATCTCAAGTTAGGGTTATTGACTAATCCAAAACTAGTCATGTGAGACTAAAGTAAAGTTTGATGAAAATGCTAGTCTCTTCTTGTTAAAGCTAAGGAAGGTTTGCAGGTATTTGATCATATACACCAGGTCTATTACAGATTTACAAATCATATTTGGATGATGAAATTGATGAGGGATTTTGGTTGAGGTACATGTTGGGTACATGGTTGAGACAAGCAGTTGATGATTTGGAACATACATGAGGTGTATAGTTGATTATGTTGGTACATCTTGATGAGTCATAGTTTATGAGTATTTGATACATGATTGGTACATACTTGGTACATGGTTGGAGTCACTTATTAGTAGTATTGTTGACACATGGTTTATGGATGATGTAGCATACTTGTATTGGTATATTATTAGAAACACATATTGATCTTGGTGATGATTATGAGTTGTTGTGTTATGATTGGTTGATGCACATATTTGAGAGTTGTCTTGCTGATTCATCTTGGTGAGTAGATCTGATTTGGTTGATAAGGTTGATGAGACATTTTGTTGTGATAGTTTGTTTGGACATGTTGTTGTGACATGTTATTTGTACAGGTTTGGTGCATGGTTGATGCACTTGTTTATGGTACAGGTTGATTACATTTTGAGGTACAGGTTGGTGCATGGTTGATGCACTTGTTTATGGTACAAGTTGATTACATGTTGATTGGTACAGGTTTACAACAATATATCTCACAATGATAGTGTGACAGTGGTTCCATCATTCTACTTATACGTCAGGGTGGTTGGACGGAGCAAGGACAATTAGTTTTAGCCACCTTCCGGTTGTAGCCGGAGAACATAGGGGGTTGTAGCCTCCTTCTGGTTGTAGCCATAAAATTTGGGAGTTGGAGCTTCCCTCATGTTGTAGCCTGAGAAACTAGGGGGTTGGAGCCTCCTTCCAGTTGCAACTGAAAACAAAGGAAGTTGGTGCTTCCAATGAATGTATTTCTTCAAGACACTATAAGAAAAAACATTTCGTGGTTTTCTCCCGCTTCGGGTTTCCACGTAAAACACTAGTGTACAGTGTATGTGTATGATTGTTCATGTGTTCATTTCTTATTTACTCTGCAGTTATTGGATGATAATGCTACATTGATATAACACTTGGATTATATGGTTAAAAAGGATTAAATTTCTCTATTACTGATTCACCCCCCCTCTTAGTAATCCAACAATTGGTATTAGAGTCAGTTCCTTTAGGAAACAATTTAACCACTAGAAGGAAATCATGGATTATTCTGAGAATGGAGTACCAATGTTTAATGGTCAGAATGGTTTTAAGTATGAGATGTGGATCATAAGGACGAAAGTATTTTTACAGGCACAGGGACATTATATTTGGCTATCAGTTGTTACAGGATATGATAGTTCTAAAAGTGAAAAGACTGTAGCCAAGAAGGAATTGAGGAGGAATAACAAAATAGCAATGGATTTCATCTAGGAAGGATTACCTAATCCTATAATAGAAAAGGTTGGTAAATGTTCATCAACAAAAGAAATTTGGGATAAGTTACATGACATATATTCTTCACCCATCACAGATTCAGAAAATGTCAAAGAATATGAAGATGCAAATAAAGAAGAATTATGTTCACCATGTCAAGAATATTCAGAAGATGAAGAGTACATAATCACCAAAAGTATGTTGTTTTGTTTTAATTGTGAAAAACATGAATATCTTGAAATAGAATGCCATGAAGGAAATGAGACAAAAAAACTAATTGAAAAGGAAGACAATCATGAAGAAGAATTGATTAGTGATTTAGATGAACTAAGAGAAGAAAACAATTCACTCAAGAAAGAATTGATGAAACAAAAGGAAAGTGTTCACATTTTTTAAGAATCCCAACAAGTCATCGAAAACTTAAGAACTCACCTAGAAGAAGCCAGAAATATCAAAGAAAATCTTGAATATCAAAAGAAGTGTTTGGAAACAAACATAGCAACACAAAAGGAAGAAGAATAAATGAGAGAGAATATATTGACAGATCATCTTAAGGAAAGAACTAACAATCTAAACCATCTTGAGGCAGAGTTTGGTCAAGAAGAGAATGGACTTGAAGAAGAAATAATCAGATTGAAAATTCATCTTGAAGAAGCGAAAATAAAATAAGAAGTCATGAAGTCTCAGATAATGAAGAAAGAAGAAGAGGTTGAGAAGCTTGAAGAAGAAGTTGTCAGATTGAGAAGTAAAATATTCAAGCTCAATAAGGAAGTTGAAGAGATAGAAACATTCACATCAGTTATAGAGAATGAAGAGAAGCACTCTAGGTTGATAGAAAAAAATAATGAAGAAAATAGAAAGATTTATGCAGAAGTACTCAAAGGAAGGAATCATGGTCAACCAGAATCTAAAAAAACTATTGAAGATACATCTTCAAGAATACCATCCATGTTCAAACCACAAAGAATATTCAATCATGATCATGATTAGTCAAGGCAAAAATTCAGAAGGACTATGCCACAAAGAAGATCATTCACTGCCAGGTATGAAATTTATTTTATGGTCATTTTTTTTATTATACTAATTTTGGACATAAAATTGCAAATTGTAGGGATTATAAAAGAAATGTTCAAGCAATAAGTGCCTATGTGGTCGCACATAACATTGAGTGTTACAAATTTAATAACTATGGAAACATATCCAATGATTGTATAAGCATGATCGATAATTCCATGAAAGAGAATACTGATATCAGATATAAGAAAGTATGGATAAGAAAAAAGGAAGAACAAGTGAAGAAAGACCAGGTACCAGAGATTGCAAGATTGGCAATAAAACGAGATGAAGAAAATTCTACATAGAAAAATAAAGATGTCAGATACAAAAATGTTTAGAAAATAACTGAAAGAAGGGAAGGACAGGTAAATAAGGAACATGTTCAAGAGATTGTACTTTCAGGCATTGTAGTGAAAGATGAATCCACAGACAGAAAGAAATAAGTCAGATCTCAAAAAGATAATGAATCTACTAATGAAGATGATGATGAATCTACCAATGAAGATGATGATGAATACACATTAGAGAAAGATTTGTTCTAAGCCATACGACTTAGAGACTCCCAAGTAATATGAATATTAGACAAGGGGAGTCTATGCGATATTTGTGACAGACCAAAGAACCATCCTTCGAGCAACTTGTAGAGTTTAAGAAGACAGATTCAGAGCAATCAGTTAGAATAAGTACAATTTGATAGATTAATCAAGACTTCATGATAGTATAGTGATAAATGGGTCAACATTATGGACAATTGCGCAAGTAGAGTCTTGGAAAATATGGATAGAGATGGATTCATAATAACACTTAGCAGGTTTGGACAGATATATTATAGTGTACAAGAGCATGGATTCTTAGATTGGTTCAGAGAGTGGTTTAGAGACAAAGGAACATTATCATAATGGATGATAATTACAGAGGAAATGGCTTAAACAATTTTAATGGATTCCAAATTGACAGATATGTTTTGGAAACATGCAGTGCATACATCAGTTCACATTCAAAATAGAGTAATGCTCAAAAATGATAATGACAAAACTCCCTATGAACTATGGAAAGGAAGCGCACAGAACAACCTCTACATCAAGGTAACTCAAGGTAATATTTTATAAATTGAAATTTATGTTGATGATATTGTTTTGGAGTATTAATGACAGGTTAAGCTAGGAATTTGCAAAGGATATGCAAAATGAATTTAAATTTAATTACTTGGAGAAATGTCCTTCTTTTTGGGTCTTCAAATATGTCAATGAAACCAAGGAAGTTTTATTTCTCAAATGAAGTATATCATAGAAATGATAAATAGGTTCAGAATGGAAGATTGAAAACTAGTTACCACTCCTATGCAAACCAATTGCAAGTTGAGCAAAGTTGATGATTCAAAGTCTACAGACCAGAGGCAATATAGGTCAATGATTGGTATCTTACTATATGTGACAACAACCATACCAGATGTAATGTAGGAAGTTGGACAGGTGGCACGATTTTAAGTAGCACCAAAGGAATCACATGTATTAACAGTGAAGAGGATTTTCAGATATCTCAAAGGAACATAAGAGTTTAGATTATAGTATCCAAAAGGAAAGGATCTATCACTTATTTCCTCCACAGATGCAAATTTGTCATGTTGCATTGATGATCGACAAAGCACCAGTGGAGAAACATTCTACTTGGGTGAGTGTTTAGTATCTTGGCTAAGTAAGAAACAATCATGAATATCCTTATCTACCATCGAGACAGAGTATATTGCATCAACAACATGTTGTACATGGGTTCTATGGATGAAACAAACTTTGACAGATATACAAGTTGAGTATGATGAGCCCATTCCAATCTATTGTGATAATACAAGCACCATCAGTATATAAAAAAACCCGGTGATGCACTCCAATACGAAGCACATTCCAATCAATTATCACTTTCTATGACAACAGGTTGCAGATAAGAACATCGAAGTTGAATATGTGGGAACACAATAACAAGTGGAATACATATTTACAAAACCACTTCGACGGGAAGCCCTTGAGTATCTTAGCCAGAGACTAGGAGTAATTTCTACTCCAAAATGTATGCTTTTGAATACTTATCTTATATGTCTTAGATGTACACGAGGAAGCACCATAAATAGGAAAAAGGGGGAGAGATTTATCATATGCAAAGGTAAATTCTTGGAGAGAGAGCATAGAGGCATGTTTCCAAGGGGAGTGACTGTCACAAGGGAAGAATGAGCGATATGACTTCAGATTGATACACTTTGTCAAAGGGGAGATATTATTCATATGAAGAGAAAGAGAGTAATCAGAGGCTTATAAACACAAAGAAAAATCAAAGACATGTAGACAGGGGGAGCATCCCCAAGGAGAGTTCAGTCAGGGGGAGCAGCCCCAAAGGGAGATACCCTTTTCCATTGATGTCAAAAGGGGAGAGATATAAACATTGATGAAGCGTATAAGCATGAATGTTATCATGACTAAGTGTTGCCATCAATGCCAAAGGGAGAGATTGCCAGACAATTGGCTTAGGTTGATTGATAGTTGGTATGGATTGTTGGTTGTCATTGTTGTTAACCATTGGAGAGTGATATTGTAGATTGATGTCAACCCTTAGTGATTGATGCCAACCCTTGGAAAAAGTTCGATAGCGATTTCCGATAGCACAAAGGTTTGGGTAATGGACCCAAGGTTGTTTCATGTATAATGGTATGATTTTTAATATATTTTAAGGTAAGACTATTCTATATGGATAGTACATGTCATTCCATTTCCAGTAGTATGTGGAACATCACATAACTCCTCAAAGTTATAGATTTATGGCCATGAGAAGTTGGAGAACCCGGGTTTGGGTAATAGACCCAAGTTTGTTTGATGGATAATGGTATGAGTTTTGATATATTTTAAGGAAAACCTATTCTATATGGATAGTACATGTCATTCCATTTCCAGTGGTATGTGGAACTTCACATAACTCCTCACAGTTAGAGAGTTATGGCCATGTGAAGTTGGAGAACCCTCATGAGTCATCTAGATGCCCCAAAAGGTCAAAGTAGTCAAAGTGGTTTAAGAGATTTTTAGAAGGTAAATAATAAAGTGAAGTGATGAATGTACTATAATTCAAAGTGAATACAAAATAAATTATTTAAATAATAAAGTAATGGAGAAATTACTAAGTTGACAAGTGGTTAGAAGTGGGTTAGCCCTAAAATAAGGAAAGTGGTTTAAGATGGTTAGAAGGTAACCCCTTGAAGTAAAGTGAAGTGATGAGTGTACTATAAGTCAAAGTGGATACAAAATA
>ML789256.1:479708-496135 GCA_009831015.1 Picea engelmannii
TGGTTAGAAGTGGGTTAGCCCTAAAATAAGGAAAGTGGTTTAAGATGGTTAGAAGGTAACCCCTTGAAGTAAAGTGAAGTGATGAGTGTACTATAAGTCAAAGTGGATACAAAATAAATTATTTAAATAATAAAGTTAATGGATAAATTAGTAATTAGACAAGTGGTTAGAGGTTGGTTAACCCTAAAATAAGGAAAGTGGGTTAAGATGGTTAAAAGGTAACCCCTTGAGGAAGCTACATGGAAGTATAAATAAGAGGAAAGGCTCTCTCATTTAATAACACACTTGAGCATATTGAATATCTACAAGTGACTGAGGTAACCAACAGATATCTAAGCCAAATTTCAGAGAGAAGGTGAAGTAAAGAAGGCCAAAATTCAATGGAGGATAAATTCTTTTGATGATTCTTTCTAAGATCCATACAACAAATATTTTGTGCAGGGCACACTCTACAAGTTTGCTCTCTAGAATAAGCCAGAATTCAACAAGGTATGCCATTTTTGTCTATAACTCCTTTTTTGAGAGGTTCCAAGTAGTAACACCTGGAGTAATTGCATAAAACACACTGAAGAACATTGTGTACTATTTTCAGATCTTTATTCATTATAGGTACATAGTTATGATTATTTCAAGTTAGGGTTGTTGACTAATCCAAAACTAGTCATGTGAGACTAAATTAAAGTTTGATGAAAATTATAGTCTCTTGTTGTTAAAGTTAAGGAAGGTTTGCAGGTATGTGATCATATACACCAGGTCTATTATAGAGTTACAAATCATATTTGGATGATGAAATTGATGAGGACTTTTGGTTGAGGTACATGTTGGGTACATGGTTGAGACTAGTAGTTGATGAGTTGGCACATACATGAGGTGTATAGTTGATGATGTTGGTACATCTTGATGAGTCATGGTTGATGAGTAGTTGATACATGATTGGTACATACTTTGTACATGGTTGGTGGCACTTGTTAGTAGTATTTTTGACACATGATTTATGGATGACGTAGCATACTTGTATTGGTATATTATTACAAGCACATATTGATCTTGGTGATGATTATGAGTTGTTGTGTTATGATTGGTTGATGCACATCTTTGAGAGTTGTCTTGGTGATTGATCTTGGTGAGTAGATCTGATTTGGTTAATAATATTGATGAGACAGATTGTTCTGATAGGTTGTTTGGATAGGTTTTTGTGACAAGTTATTTGGACAGGTTTGGTGCATGGTTGATGCACTTGTTTATGGTACATGTTGAGGTATAGTTTGGTGAATGGTTTATGCACTTGTTTATGGTACAGGTGGATTACATGTTGATTGGTATAGGTTGATTACATGTTGATTGGTATAGGTTTACAACAATATATCTCATAGTGTTAATGTGACAGTGGTTCAATCATTCTACTTATATGTCAGGGAAGTTGGATGGGGCAAGGACAGGTGGTTGTAGCCACCTCCTGGTTGTAGCCAAAGAACATAGGGGGTTGTAGCCTTCTTCTGGTTATATCCAAATAATTGGGGAGTTGGATCTTCCCTCAGGTTGTATCTTGAGAAACTAGAGGGTTGGATCCTCCTTCCAGTTGCAGCTGAAAACAAAGGAAGTTGGTGCTTCCAATGAATGTAATTATTCAATACATATAAGAAAAATTATTTCGTGGTTTTCTCCCTCTTTGGGTTTCCATGTAAAATAATGGTGTAATGTGTATGTGTATGATTTTTCATTTGTTCATTGCTTATTTACTCTACAGTTATTGGATTATAATGCTACATTGATATAACACTTGGATTATATGGTTAAAAAGGATTAAATTTATCTATTACGGATTCACCCTCCCTCTCAGTAATCTAGAAAGAAGATTATGTTTCATATATTCCACTAGTAGAACATTTTATTCCTTGGTATTCTTGTTTCCAATTATGACCGTGCCTTTTCCAATGATGCTAGCTAAGTCATCATTTCCAAAAGAGACTGATCCATCTCTTTCCTTTCTTAATGTAAGAAACATATCTTCATCACATGTCATGTGTTTTGAACAACCATTGTCAACATACCAACCACGTTTCTTATGCTTAGATTATAGAGTGAGTGTGCATTCTTCATTGCTATACCGATTCTGCTTTCTTATCCATGTTCTCTTCTGAGGTTCCTGTTTGTGACTGTTGTTATTTTGTTGTGATTCTCTAGGAGGGATTGTCATTCTACAATATTTGGCCATTTTCCAAGTTGTTTTACTTTTAACATTCCACTTTAGTTCTCAATGATTCAAAATTGTTGTAGCTTCTTCTCTTTGTTTCACTAAGCCTTCTTGGATAACAATTTTGTGTATAAATTTCAAAGTTGTTTATGTTCTTGCTATTAGTTCTGCAATTTACATCTTTATGTCCAAAATTATTGCATGCATAACATAAACCAAAAAATATAGTTTGATACATGAGAGTTGAAAATATTTTGAAAGGAGTTACTCTTATGAATCCTTCTTCTTCCTAAATCCTATTTGTTTTTTACTGTTGTTGATTCTAAAATCTAAATCTTCTCGGAGGAGGAGTGTCCCTGTGATCTTCCTTGTAGAACTTCCTATCCTCTCTAACTGTTTTTGCATATATTTTTTTATTTTTTGTTTTGGATCTTGATCCCTTTTCTGTATGATTGTATCCAAGTCCAGACTTGTCATGATTAGGCCTTTTACTGATGATAATGTCATCCAAAACTTTTGAGTTGTTCTGCATATGTTTCTTTTTAATATCCTTTCTCAATGTGACAATCTCTGCTTCCAAATTTCCAATGATCCTGTCTCTTTATTCTAACTGTTCTTTGAGTGCTTCTTCAATTATTTTATCTTCTTCAATTTGAACCTTCAATTCTGTGATCTTCTCTAGTTCTTGAGTGTCTTCTTTCTTGTCTAGTTCTGCTTGGAGCTTCTTGTTTTTCTTGTTTTATCCTTTTATAACTTCTATAGAACTCGACATTTTTTCTCGGTAGTCAAACTCTTCCTCTTCATATTCTTCTTCAGTGTCTTCTTTATCAGAATTTTCTATTTCCATGAATATAACTCTTTCTGTCTCACTTTCACTGACTTCATCTTCATCTGATGAGGAGTTGTCTTCTTTGGTGCAAAAATGTTTCTTGAAGACTTTATTTTTCGTTATTTTTTATTTATATGTTTGTTTTATATTTGAATCATCTTCATCATTTATTTTCGTTTTATTATGAGTACATTTGTTAGCAAACTGACCAATACCATCACAATTAAAACAAATCAATAGAAGTTTACCTTTATATCTGTCGTTGGTTCCCTTTTTCAATCTTCTGACAAAGTTGACCACTCCTTCATCGTCTTCTAAGATGTCACTATTGTTTCTATATTCTTTTTCTTTTTGTTTTCCCTTTTGTGTTGACCTTTTGGATGCTTTGAATGTTGCTTATTTTATACTTGGATTTTCCTATTTAGTTCTCATTTCATAGGCTATGAAGATTCCATCTAGTTCATCCATGACTATTGAGTCTAGATCTTCTCTTTCTTCTAGTGCTGATATCTTAGGATCAAATATCATAGGAAGAGATCTTAGTACCTTTTGAACAATTACAAATTCTTCAATTTCTTCTCCCAATCCTATGATTACATTCAATGTTTCATCAACTCGTAAGAATTAAGATGCAATATTCTCATATTCCTTCATCTTTAGTTGTTCGAATTGGCCTCTGTAAGTTTCAATCTTTGCTTCTTTGACTTTTGAATCTCCTTCATAAATATTTTTAAGTCTATCCAAAATATGTTTAGCGGATTTACAATGTACAACTTTGTTATATACCAAAACACAAAGACCATTCAGAAGTGAATTTGTGGCTTTGGAATTATTTATACTGAGTTTCTTTCCATTTTCATTTGTTGGTGGAATTGTTGGTTCTTTGTATCCATCTACAATTGATTTTCAAACTTCAAACCCTTGTGCATGAACATATGTTTTCATCCTTTTTCTCTAGAATGCATACTTTTGTCCATCAAACTGTGGTATTCCATTTTTATACATATTGTTTCTCTCCATGATCTACCTTTTAGTGGTTAAACTGATTTCTTAAGGAACCTGATCTGATACCAATTGTTGTATTACTAAGAGGGGGGTGAATCAGTAATAGAGATTTTTTAACCTTTAACCATAGTATGAAAGTGTTATTTATGATGAATATAATTATCATCCAATAATTGCAAAGTAAATAAACAATGAACAAATGAGAAATCATACACATACATAGTACACCAACATTTTTACGTGGAAACCCAATGTGGGAGAAAACCACATAATGCTTTTTCTTATTTTTCTTTGAGAATTACATTCATTGGAAGCACCAACTTCCTTTTTTTTCTAGCTAAAACTGGAAGGAGGCTTCAACCCCCTATTTTCAATCTATAACTTGAGGGAATATCCAAATCCCCAATTCTCTGGCTACAACCAGAAGGAGGCTACAACCCCCTATTTTCTTCGGCTACAACCGGAAGGTGGCTACAACCACATATCCTTGCCCCATCCAACTGCCATGAAATATAAGTGCCAAATGTAGAAATTGAATATGTCATAGTCACAACCTATTCTATAAAATATGTCACTATATACTCATCAACCGATCTGATCTGATCACATATACCTCAAACACTATACCACAAGTTTGTACCTCAAACCATGTTCTAGAACCTCACTGTTATACGACCTCTATATGTACCAATAACTTCAACAACATACCTCAACCAAAATCCATCATTAATTTCATAATCCAAATCTGATTTGTAACTCTATAACTGACCTAGTGTATATGATCGTATACCTACAAACCTTCCTTAACTTTAACAACAATAGACTAGCATTTTCATCAAACTTTACTTTAGTCTCACATTACTAATTTTGGATTAGTAAACAAACCTAAATTGCAATAATCATAAATATGTACCCATAATGAATAGAGATATAAAAATTAGTACACAATGTTCTTTAGTGTCTTGTCTGCAATTCCTCCAGGTTTCACTGCTTGGAACCTCTCAGAAAAGGATTTATAGCAAAAATAACATACCTTGTTGAATTCTCACTTATTCTAGAGAGAGAACTTGCAGAGCATGCCCCACACAGAATATTGTTGTATGGATATGAAAATGGTACACAACATACTACAAACTATACTCTATACAATACACTTGGTCTTACTAAATTTGGATCTGTTATGAAGAAGTTATGACGTTTTTACCCGAAACACCTTAGAAAGCATCATCAAAATACTTTATCCTCCCTTGAATTTCAACCTTTTTTACTTCACCTTCCCTCTTAAATTCGTCTTAGATCTCCTTTGATTACCTAAGTCACTTTTATATATTCAATATTCTCAATGGATACTAATGGGAGACCCTTGCTCTCTTATTTATACTCTCCAAGTAGCTTCCTCTAAAAGTATCACTTAAACACTTTGTCCACTTAACCGTTTTGTCCACTTAGCCACTTTTTCCACTTAACCAACTTTTTCCACTTAGCCACTTTGTCCACTTAACCACTTTGTCCACAAATAATAAACTCTTCTAGTTGCAGCTAGTTTATTTTTAATTATTTTTCTTGTTGCAACCACTTAACCCATGACTAACCAATTTTACTGGTCAACTTCTTCTTGGAGATTCTAGAATAATTTGACTTATTTGACCTTCTATGGAATTATAGATAACTCATGAGGGTTATCCAACTTCATATGGCCATAATTATCCAACCATGAGGAGTTATGTGACGTTACACATATCACCGAAAATTGCATGACATATACTATCCATCTAGAATAATATTACCTATAAATTCACTAATATTCATGCCTTTATACGTCAATCAAATTGAAGTCACTTAATCATACTATTGGGGCCACCAAAATTTTCTACCAGACTTTCTTCAAGGGTCGACATCAATGAAAACCAACCTAATCAATCAACAATCTCCCCCTTTGGCATTGATGGAAACACTCTGATGCAATACTGAAGTCATATCGCTCATGCTCTCCCAGTTACCATCGCTCGCCCTTAAACACTGCCTATGTTCTATCTCTCCAAGCATCTAACTCTCTATCCTACATTTGATAAATCTATCTCCCTTTGACATCAATGGAAAAGGTAACTTTCCATCTAGGGCTGCTCCCCCTAACTGAATTGTCCTTGGGGCTACTCCCCCTAACTGAACTCTTCCTGAAACTGCTTCCCCAACCTGAAATGTCCTCTTTATGGTTCTTCCTTGTGTAAATATAAGACATATAAGATAAGAATTCAAAAGAATTCATTTTGTATTATAAATTACTCTGAGTCTCTAGCAAAGATACTCAAAGGCTTCCCTTGGAAGTGGTTTTGTAAAGATATCTTTCGCTTGTTCTTTTGTTCCCACATATTCAACTTTGATGTTCTTCTCTACAACTTGTTCCCATATAAAGTGATACTTGATTGGAATGTGCTTCATCTTGGAGTGCATCATAGAGTTATTTGAGATACTGATGATGCTTCTATTATCACAACAGATTGGAATGGGCTCATCATACTTAACATGTATATCTGTCATAGTTTGTTTCATCCACAAAACCTGTGTACAACATGTTGCTTCTGCAATATACTCTTCTTCAATTTTAGATAATGATATTGATGATTGTTTCTTGTTATCCAAGATATGAAACACTCACCCAAGTAGAATGTTGTTCCACTGGTGCTTTGTCGGTTATCAATGTAACCTTCCCAATCTGCATCTGTGTAGGAAATAAGTCATAGATCCTTTCCTTTTGGATACCATAATCCAAACTCTTATGTTCCCTTGAGATATCTAAAAATCCTCTTCACTACTAAGACATGTGATTCCATTGGTGCTTCTTGAAATCATGCCACATGTCCAACTGGTTTCACTACAACTACTTTGGATGTTGTCACATATAGTAAGCTTCCAATCATTGACCTGTATTTCCTTTGGTATGTAGACTTTGAATGATCATCTTCGCTCAATTTGCATTTGGTTTTCATAGGAGTGTTAACTAGTTTGCAATTTTCCATTCCGAACCTCTTTAGCATTTCTCTGATATACTTAGCTTGAGAAACAAAAATTCCTTGGTTTCTTTGACATATTTGAAGACCCTGAAAGAATGATATTTCTCCAAGTAATGACATTTCAAATTCATTATGCATATCCTTTGCAAATTTTTGGCTTAACCTGTCATCATCACTTCCAAAAATAATATCATCAACATAAACTTCAATCAATAAAATACTATCTTGAGCTACCTTTGTTGATTAAGGTTAGTTGTCATTGATGTCAACCCTTGAAGAAAGTCTGGTAGCACAAAGGTTTGGGTAATGGACCCAAGTTTGTTTGAAGTATAATGGTATGATTTTTAATATATTTTAAAGTAATACTATTCTATATGGGTATTACATGTCATGCTATTTCCAGTGGTATGTTGAACGTCACATAACTCCTCACAGTTAGAGAGTTATGGCCATGTGAAGTTGGAGAACCCTTATGAGTCATCTAGAAGCCCCAAAAGGTCAACGTAGTCAAAGTGGTTTAAGATTTTTTAGAAGGTAAATAATAAAGTGAAGTGATGAGTGTACTATAATTCAAAGTGAATACAAAAGAAATTATTTAAATAATAAAGTTAATGGAGAAATTACTAAGTTGACAAGTGGTTAGAAGTGGGTTAGCGCTAAAATAGGCAAAGTGGTTTAAGATGGTTGGAAGGTAACCCCTTGAGGTAAAGTGAAATGATGAGTGTACTATAATTCAAAGTGGATAAAAAATAAATTATTTAAACAATACAATTAATGGATAAATTAGTAATTGGACAAGTGGTTAGAAGTTGGTTAACCCTAAAATAAGGAAAGTGGGTTAAGATGGTTAAAAGGTAACCCCTTGAGGAAGCTACATGAAAGTATAAATAAGAGTCAATGATCTCTCATTTTAATTACACTTGAGAATATTGAATATATATAGGTGACTGAGGTAACCAAAGGATATCTAAGCCAAATTTCAGAGAGAAGGTGAAGTAAAGAAGGCCGGAATTCAAGGGAGGATAAATTCTCTTGATGATACTTTCTAAGGTATGTTATTTATAGGTCATCTCACCATTTTCACAAAAAATATTTTTCTATAATTATTCAAATTGTGAAATTGATATAACATTGAGAAAACATATCCAAGTAGTTGTGATACGAATCTCAACTTGTGGTTCGTTGTATTTTTTAACTTGCACTCCATGGAAAATAGGGTTTGTGGCTAGTCCTGAAACTAGTCTAAAACAGGTGTTTCATGTAAAAATGTCATAACGACTTCATAAAAGATTCAAATTAGGTAAGACAAAATGTGTTTGTTAGAGTACATTCTGTAGTATTCTATGTAACATTTTCAGATCCATACAACAAATATTCTATGTGGGGCACACTCTACAAGTTCTCTCTCTAGAATAAGTCAAAATTCAACAAGGTATGCCATTTTTGGCTATAACTCCTTTTCTGAGAGGTTCCAAGTGGTGACACCTAGAGGAATTTCATAAAACACACTGAAGAACATTTTTTACTATTTTAAAATATTTATTCATTACAGGTACATAGTTATTATTATTTCAAGTTAGGGTTGTTGACTAATCCAAAACTAGTCATGTGAGACTAAATTAAAATTTGATGAAAATTCTATTCTCCTGTTGTTAAAGTTAAGGAAGGTTTGTAGGTATGTGATCATATACACCAGGTCTATTATGAAGTTACAAATCAGATTTGGATGATGAAATTGATGAGGGATTTTGGTTGAGGTACATGTTGGGTACATGGTTGAGAGAAGTAGTTGATGAGTTGGCACATACATGAGGTGTATAGTTGATGATGTTGGTACATATTGATGAGTCATGGTTGATGAGTATTTGATACATGATTGGTACATACTTTGTACATGGTTGGATGCACTTGTTTATGGTATAGGTTGATTATAGGTTGTTTGGTACAGGTTGGTGCATGGTTTATGCACTTGTTTATGGTACAAGTTGATTACAGGGTGTTTGGTACTGGTTGGTGCATGATTGATGCACTTGTTTATGGTACAGGTTGATTACAGGTTGAGGTATAGGTTGATGCATGGTTGATGCATGGCTTAAGTTGTTTGGTGCAGGTTTATTGGTATAGGTTTACATTGGTATATCTCACATTGATAGTGTGACAGTGGTTCCATCATTCTACTTCTACTTCAGGGCAGTTGGACGAGGCAAGGACAGGTGGTTGTAGACACCTTCCAGTTGTAGCCAAAGATCATAGGGGGTTTTAGCCTCCTAGTTGTAGCCAGAGAATTGGGGAGTTGGAGCTTCCTTGAGGTTGTATCCTGAGAAACTAGGGGGTTGGAGCCTCCTTCTAGTTACAGTTGGAAAACAAAGGAAGTTGGTCCTTCCAATGAATGAAATTATTCAAGAAATATAAGAAAAATCATTCTCTAGTTTTGTCCCGCTTTGTGTTTCCACGTAAAACACTAGTGTACTATGTATGTGTATGATTGTTCATTTGTTCATTGCTTATTTACTATGTAGTTATCGGATGATAGTGCTACATTGATATAGCAGTTGGATTATATGGTTAAAAAGGATTAAATTGATCTATTACTGATTCACCCCCCCTCTCAATAATCGAACAATTAGTATCAGAGCCGGTTCCTTCAGAAATCAGTTTAACTATTGAAAGGTAGATCATGGAAAGAAACAACTTCTATAAAAATGGAATACCATAGTTTGATGGAAAAAAGTATGCATTTTGGAGCATAAGGATGAAGGAATTTATACAAGCATAGGGATTTGAAATTTGGCAATCAATTGTAGATGGATACATAGTACCAACAGTTCTGCCAACAAATGACATAGTGAAACTTGATCAAATTAATTCCAAAGCCACAAATGCACTTCTGCATGGTCTTGGTGAAACGATATTCACCAAAGTTGCACATTGTAAATCTGCTAAAGATATTTGGGACAAACTTCAAAATATTTATGAAGGAGATTCAAAAGTCAAAGAAAAAAAGATTCAAACTTACAGAGGTCAATTTGAACAACTAAATATGAAGGAAGATGAGAATATTACAGCTTACTTCTTACGAGTCGATGAAACAATTAATGAAATCATAAGATTGGGAGAAGAAATTCAAGAATCTGTAATTGTTCAAAAGGTACTAAAATCTCTTCCTATGAGATTTGACCCTAAGATATCATAACTAGAAGAAAGAGCAGATCTAAACTCAATAATAATGGATTAATTACATGGAATATTCACAACATATGAAATGAGAACTCAACAGGAAAATCCATATGTAAAAGAAGCAGCCTTCAAAGCATCCAAAAGATCAAAACAAAAGGGAAAGCAACAAGAAAAATAACATAGCATCAATAGTGATGTCTCAAAAGATGATGAAGAAGTGGCCAACTTTGTCAAAAAACTAAACAAGGAAATCGATGATAGGTATAGAGGTAAGCTTCCTTTAATTTGTTTTAATTGTGATGGTATTGGTCATTTTGCTAACAAATGTCCTCATAAGAAAAAGAGAAATGATGAAGGTGACTCAAAAATAAGAAAAACATATAATGGAAAAAGAACCACAAAGAAATTTTTTAAGAAAGCATTATGCACCAAAGAAGACATCTCATCATCAGATGAATATGAAGTCAGTGACAGTGAGACAGAAAGGGTTGTATTCATGGAAGTAGAAGACTCTGATAAAGAAGACTATGAAGTAGAATATGAAGAATTCGAAGAAGAAATTTAAGAGGAAGAATTTGACTACCGAGAGGAATTGATGAGTCCCATAGAAGTTATCAGAAGAGAAAAGAGGGAAAACAAGAAGCTACAAGCGAAACTAGACAATAAAGAAGACACTCAGGAATTAGAAAAAATGATCAAAAATTTGAAGGTTCAAATTGAAATATATAAAAGAACTGAAGAAGCACTCAAAGAACAACTAGAAGAAACAAACAGGATCATTGAAAATTTGGAAGCAGAGATTGTCACATTAATAAAATATCTTAAAAAAAATAAATATGCAGAACAATTCAAAAGTTTTGAATGACATTATCGACAGTCAAAGGCCTAATCATGACAAGTTTGGACTTAGATAAAATCAGACAGAAAATGGTCAAGATCCAAAACAACAGAACAAGAAACATATCCAAAAATTTATCCAGAAACAATCAAAGGGGATAGGAAGGTCTACAGAGAAAATTACAAGGACACTCCTCCACCGAGAAGATTTAGATTTCAGAATCAATGACCAAAAGAAACAAATAGTCCTCAAGAAGAAGAAGGATTCATAAGAGAACCTCCTTTCAAAATATCTTCAACTCTCAGGTATCAAACTATCGTTTTTGTTTTATGTTATGCATGTAATAATTTTGGACATAAATATGTCAATTACAGAGCTAACAACAGGAACATAAACAACTTTGAAAGTCATACACAAAAGGGTTATCCAAGAAGGCCTAGTGAAACATAGAGAAGAAGTTACAACAAGTTTGAATCATTGAGCATTGAAGTGGAATTCTACAAGTGTAACAACTTTGGACACATGGCCAAATATTGTAGAATGGCAATCCCTCCTAGAGAACCACACCAGAACAACAACAATCACAGACAGGAACCTTGGAAAAAGACATGGATAAGAAATAAGAATCAATACAACAATGAAGAATGCACACTCGCTCTATAAGCTAAGAAGAAGAAACGTGGTTGGTATGTTGATAGTGGTTGTTCAAAACACATGAAAAATGATAGAGACAGGTTTCTTACATTAATAAAGGAAAGAGATGGATCAGTCTCCTTCGGAAATGATGATTCAACCAAAATCATTGGAAAAGGCATAGTCAAAATTGGGAACAAGAATACAAAGGCAGAAAATGTTCTACTAGTAGAAGATATGAAACATAATCTTCTAAGTGTGAGTCAAATGTGTGACCAAGTTCATAAAGTTACTTTTGATTCACAAAAGTGTGAGATAATAAAAGAAGGTTCAAGAAAATTGATTGCTACAGCTACGAGAACTTCAAGCAACATATATGTGTTAAGTGAAAATGGAAATGAAAAGTTTTTCCTAGGAAATGAAGATGAAACTTGGTTATGGCACAAAAGAATGGGTCACATACATTTTGAAAATCTTGTCAAAGTCAAAAAAATAGAAGTAGTCAGAGAAATTCCCCAGATCACGAAACCAACCAACACTTTATGCAAGCATTGTCAACAAGGAAAGAAAATAAAGACCAGGTTCAAATCAAAGGAATATTCAATGACAAGACCACTGGAAATTGTGCATACTGATCTAGTTGGACCAACTAAAACAAAGCGTTTAAAAGGTGAGAAATAATTTATGTTATTAGTTGATGATTACACAAGAATGAATGTAGTTTTATTTCTTAAGAATAAGTCAGAAGCTTTTGAAAACTTCAAGATCTACAAGGAAATGGTTGAAAATGAAATGGATTCAAAAATAAAATGCTTGATATATGATAATGGAGTAGAGTTCACTTCAAAGGAATTTATGGACTACTGCAACAATCATCGAATAAAAAGGAAATTCTTTGTTGCTAGGACACCTCAATAGAATGGAATTGTTGAAAGAAAGAAAGGGACAATACAGGAAATGGATCGAACAATGATAATGGATTCCAAATTGACAAATATTTTTTGGGCACAAGAAGTGAATACAATAGTTCACATTCAAAATAGAGTAATGCTCAAAAATAACACTGAAAAAACTCCCTATGAGCTATGGAAAGGAAGACCAACAAATGTGAAGCACTTCATAGTTTTTGGAAGCAAATGCTACATCAAAAGAGAAGATGGAAGAATGGGAAAGTTTGATTCTCGTGTGGCAAAGGAGTACTTGTTGGTTACTCAAGTACAAGAAAATCATACAAGTGTTACAACTTGAGATTGAACAAAGTTGTGGAAAGCATCAACATAACAATTGATGAAACATGTAGACAAGAATTGAAGGAAGAAGAAAATGAATCAATGGAACAACTTTACGAAGAAGAAAAATAAGATGAAAAATAAAGGGTGAGTTCAACAAGTGACTCTAAATACACCTAGAAAATGAGTACAAAAGATTCATCCTTCAAATCAGATTATCTAAAACAAAGATGTGGGAGTTGAGACTAGAAGAAGAATGCGTTCACCAGAACAAACACACCTAGCACTCACATCTATGATTGAACCAACTTGTTTTGAAGAGGCCAACAAGGATGCATTTTGGAATAAGGCCATGGATGAAGAATTGGATCAAATAGAGAAAAATGACACTTGGGAATTGGTTCCAAGACCAAAGGATAAGAATATGATCGACACAAAGTGGGTTTACAGGAATAAATTGAATGAAGATGGACAAGTTACAAGGAACAAATCTAGATTGGCATGTAAAGGATATGCATAGGTTGAAGGAATCGTCTTTGAAGAGACATTTTCCCCAGTTTTCAGAATGGAAGAAATCCGATTTATTTTAGATTATGCATGCTCCAAAAATATTAAAGTGTATCATATGGACGTAAAATCAATTGTTTTGAATGGGGAACATGAAGAAGAATTCTACATTGAACAACCATAAGGATTTCAGTTGTCAGAGAATGCAGATTATGTGTGTAAATTAAAGAAGGCCTTGTATGTTCTAAAATAGGCTCCTAGAGCATGGTACTCTACACTAGATAAATATTTACAGCATGCAGGGTTTAGAAAATGAAGTGCAGACAAAAACCTCTACATCAAGGTAAGTCAAGATAGTATTTTATTAATTGAAGTTTATGTTGATGGTATTAGTTTTGGTAGTGATGATGACAGGTTAAGCCAGAAATTTGCAAAGGATATGCAGAATGAATTTGAAATGTCTTTACTTGGATAAATATCCTTCTTTCTGGGACTTCAAATACGTCAAAGAAACCAAGAAATTTTTATTTCTCAAACCAAGTATATCAGAGAAATGATAAAGAGTTTCGGAATGGAAGATTACAAGTCAGTTATCACTCCCATGCAAACTAGTTGAAATTTAAGAAAATCTAATGATTTAAAGTATACAGATCAAAGGCAATACAGGTCAATGATTGGTAGCCTACTATATGTGACAACATCCAGACCATATGTAATGCAGGTAGTTGGACATGTGGCATGATTTCAAGCAACACTAAAGGAATCACATGTATTAGCAGTGAAGAGGATTTTCAGATATCTCAAAAGAACATAATATTTTGGATTATGGTATCCAAAAGGAAAGGATCTATCACTTTATGCCTACACAAATGTAGATTGGGCAGGTTTTATTGATGACCAACGAAGCACCAATGGAGCAACGTTCTACTTGGGTGAGTTTTTAGTATCATGGATAAGCAAGAAACAATCATAAGTATCTTTATCTACAACTAAGGAAGAATATATTGCAGCAACATGTTGTATACAGGTTCTTTGGATAAAACAAACTCTGACAGATATACAGGTTGAGTATAATGAGCCCATTACAATATATTGTGATAATAAAAGAACCATCAATATCTCAAAGAACCCAGTGATGCACTCTAAGATGAAGAACATTCCAATCAAGTATCACTTTCTACAAGAACAAGTTGTAGAAAAGAACATCAGAGTTGAGTATGTGGGCACAAAAGAACAAGTGGCAGAAATATTTACAAAACCACTTCCACGGGAAGCCTTTGAGTATCCTCGCCAAAGAATCAGAGTTATTTATACTCCAAAATGAATGATTTTGAATGATTATCTTATATGTCTTAGATGTACAGGAGGAAACACCATAAAGAGGACAGTTCAGTTAGGGGGAGCAGTCCCGGATGGAAAAATACCTTTGCCATTGATGACAAAGGGGGGGAGATTTATCAGATGCAGAGGACAAAGGCATGGTTCCAGGGGGAGCATGAGCAATATAAATTTAGTATTGCATGAAATGATTTCAGTATTTTATCAGAGTGTTTCCATCAATTCCAAAGGTGGAGATTGTTGATTAAGGTTGGTTCTCATTGATGTCAACCCTTGAAGAAAGTCTGGTAGCAAAAAGGTTTGGGTAATGGACCCAATTTTTTTCTGATGTATAATGGTATGAGTTTTAATATATGTGAAAGTAAGAATATTCTATATGGGTAGTACATGTCATTCCATTTTCGGTGGTATGTGGAACGTCACATAACTCCTCACGGTTAGAGAGTTATGGCCATTTGAAGTTGGTGAACTCTCATGAGTCATCTAGAAGCCCGAAAAGGTCAAAGTCATCAAAGTGGTTTAAGAGATATTTAGAAGGTAAATAATAAAGTGAAGTGATGAGTGTACTATAATTAAAAGTGAATACAAAAGAAATTATTTAAATAATAAATTTTATGGATAAATTACTAAGTTGACAAGTGGTTAGAAGTGGGTTAGCCCTAAAATAAGGAAAGTGGTTTAAGATGGTTAGAAGGTAACCCCTTGAGGTAAAGTGAAGTGATGAGTGTACTATAAGTCAAAGTGGATACAAAATAAATTATTTAAACAATAAATTTAATGAATAAATTAGTAATTGGACAAGTGGTTAGAAGTTGGTTAAACCTAAAATAAGGAAAGTGGGTTAAGATGGTTAAAAGGTAACTCCTTGAGGAAGCTACCTAAAAGTATAAATAAGAGGCAAGGCTCTCTAATTTTAATTACACTTGATCATATTGAATATCTACAGGTGACTGAGGTAATGAAAGGATATCTAAGCCTAATTTCAGAGAGAAGGTGAAGTAAACAAGGCTGAAATTCAAGGGAGGATAAATTCTTTTGATGATGCTTTCTAAGGTATGTTATTTATAGTTCATCTCACCATTCTCGCAATAATGTTTTTTATATAATGATTCAAACTATGAAATTGATAGGCCATTGAAAAAACATATCCAAGTAGTTGTGGTACAAATTTCATCTTATGGGTTGTTGTATTTTTGGAGTTACACTCCGTGGAAAATAGAGTTTGTGGTGAGTCCTGAAACTAGTCTAAAACAGGTGTTTCGGGTAAAAAAATCATAACTTATTCATAAAAGATCCAAATTAGGTAAGACCAAATGCATTGGTTAGAATACATTCTATAGTTTTCTGTGTAAAATTTTCAGATCCATACAACAAATATTTTGTGCGGGGCACGCTCTACAAGTTTGCTCTCTAGAATAAGCCATAATTCAACAAGGTATGCCATTTTTTCTATAACTCCTTTTATGAGAGGTTCCAAGTAGTTACACCTGGAGGAATTGCATAAAACACATTGAATAACATTATTTACTATTTTAAGATCTTTATTCATTACAGGTACATAGTTATGATTATTTCAAGTTAGGGTTGTTGACTAATCCAAAACTAGTCATGTGAGACTAAAGAAAAGTTTGATGAAAATGCTAGTCTCTTGTTGTTAAAGTTAAGG
>ML789256.1:502503-535490 GCA_009831015.1 Picea engelmannii
TTTTTCATTATATCGAATTTCACCATTCGCCATACAATATATACAATGCTTTTAGGTATTCCGTAGATACCAAAACCCTAATCCCTTAATCCGGGATTAATTTACAAATCAGCTAAAAATAGCAAAATCCGCTAAAAATAGCATACCTCCCCCCCCCTGGGACCCCCCTAGGAAGCGCCCGGTGCAACGGTAGAGCCCTAGGTGAAGGGATCGTCAGACGCAGTCGTCGTATCTGACGCACCCACACACACACACATGCAAAGAATATAACACATACGCAACACTAATCATCAAAAGAAATTTGCATAGCTCTTTGAAAGGTGGCACCTGCATGAGACAAGCCAAAAGGCATGCGTTCATAAGAAAATCTTCCCCAGTGTGTAGTAAATGTGGTTTTATATCTATCAATTGTTATAGAAATATTTTCCTCACCCTAGGAAAAATTGCACAGAGGTCCTTTTTCCATTTCCCTGTGCAGACTTGAAGTCCCTTTTTGCAAATTCCAAAGCTAAAAACATGATTTTTCCACATATACATGCCCTGCCTATATTAAAACATGTGTATACGTAGGTTGCACCACTACAACCCACGTACATCGAGATTTTTGCCCAAAATTAAAAAATGATGTTGGGTTGCCATGTCACGTCACAAGATCAATGATCCTTGGCGTTCCATATATTTGAAACGTTTTGAATCAGCCCTTTTGTTCCACTTGAAGGCTACAAATGGGTCAATCCGAGATATGGATAGGAGGAGAATAATTCAAATTTGAGAGAAAAGTTACTCTGGAGAAATTATTCACTTCACATCGAGTTTGCATCCCTTTGTCCTTTAAGTCTGAACACATTGTTCAACCCCCAAGCTCTTCCCTTATTGATTAAGAACCCCATTGTCTCTCTTATATGAGATTTCCTTTGTTGGAGGATTGAAGTGGTGGAGGAACAACTGGAAGGAACTTATTTTCTCGGTTCCTAACCATGCCAACATGGAAGTTTGTAATTCATTCACTTCTACTAATTACATTTTAATAAAAATACTATTTTCTCATCCAATTAATATCTTGAAAATATTTGAATTGTTATTCCATGGGTGTATTTTTTTATGAATATTGATGGATTATGCTATCGAATGTGCTCGCATTATATATTATCACCATATGCTTGCATTTCTTGGTTGTTGAGGACTAGTGTAACACACCCACAGTCATCAATAAAAAAATTTCGTTGTTTTCTCAGTAATGAGACTCCCCGGAGCTTGTAGCAGAAAATGCCAATCCCCGAATCACAGGTCTTCTATTTACCTACCCGATTCTCTATACATAAACGTGGTCTTACGTCCCACCTGAAGCAGGAGCGCCAACCACGGGTACGTCCGCTCATAGGGTCTTCTTCTTCTCTCCCGAAGAACTCCAAGGTTCTTCTATTTCCCTATCGAGAAATATGCTCCCACAGTTCTCTCGCACGATTCCCCCTTCCTTGATTTATCGGGGAATCGGAACTCATGAATTCGCGAGTTCAAAGGTTGAACACTGGGTTCTTGGATCCTCAAGACCCGATGGTTAGTCAACTCGCTGACTTTTCCCCGAGGGATTTCGCTACTCGAAACCTTGTGATTCCCGTGGCCAAATTCCCGGCCCTTTTCTCGCGAGGCTCCGATACACGATCCCTCGTGCGGATCCAACGGTCTTCTTGCGATCCAGATCCAACGATTATCACCTTCTCGCTTCTCGCGTCCTTCTGACTTTGAATACCCAATACTTGGGCTCTCACCCTGTGAACTTTCGAGTTCGTGAGATCTTCTTGATCTATGCCACTTGTCCTCCCCAAATGGACGATTCACATCCTTTCGTCACTTCGTTGCTTCGCGACCTCGTGTCTCACAAATTTTAACACCGAATACTTGGGCGTTCACCCTACAAGTTCTCGAGTTCACAAGATCTTCTCGATCTCTACCACCTGTCCTTCCCAGATGGACGGTTCACAGCCTTTCGCCACTTCTCTTCTTCGCGACCTCGTGTCTCGTGAATTTTAACACCGAATACTTGGGCATTCACCCTACGAGTTCCTGAGTTCGCGAGATCTTCTCGATCTCTGCCACCTATCCTCCCCAGATGGACAGTTCACAACCTTTCTTCACTTCGCTACTTCGCAACTTAGTACATCCAAACTTCTGGCTCTTAGCTCGCGAACCTCTGAGGTAGCGAGGTCCCTAGATCTCCGCCACCTGTCTAGACGACTCAGATCCTCTCGTAGCCTCACCGCTCTCGACTTGGAGCGTCTAAATTTTGGCCTCTTACCTCACAAACCTCTGATGTAGCGAGGTCCCTGGATCTCTACCACCTATCCTCCTCGGATGGATGGCTCAGATCCTCTTGTAGCCTCGCCGCTCACGACTTGGAGCGTCCAACTTTTGGGCTCTTACCTCGCGAACCTCCGAGGTAGCGAGGTCCTATTCATGAGGGTTTAACCCTCGTTTATCTCCATATAGATCTAACGTCTGTCAGGTGTCCTAGCTAATATCTAACGGTTTAGATCGGTCCCAATGTCGTGCCCTTTCCTACTTCTCTTTGGACGTGGACAAACCAATGGTCCATATGTTCTCATGGAGTCTCGGGTTCTACGATTCGGATTTCCTTGCTACTCATGAAGATAGAGGAAAAAGGGTTAAGTCAATTTACGCCCTCATTCATTCCTACGATCTAACGGTCATGAATGATCGTAGATTCCCCGACAGGATCTCATCCATTGATCAATACTTATCCTTACGCTGCTACTTTGGGATTACAAGAGAGTCATTCCTCTTCGCACAGGGTTGTTAAGACTTGCACATTCACGTCCTTTTTCCAGGTTCTTGGTGAACCTTTCTAAGGCGGTAATCTCCGTGAAGAGGTCTATTCCTGGGCATTCTTGGATACAGATAAGGGAGACAAATTCCTGAGAACGGACTGGGAGTTTGACTTGGTTCAACTTATGCATAGTTAGATTCATCTTTATCGAAGTAAGTCGTGCATGACTTCTTATATTACAAGCGTATGTCCCTTAATTATTATCAAAACATTCACATACATTCTTACACTAAAATCGTTCACAATCTCACAGTACTGTGAGTACANTATATATATACATATCAGTGTATGAATTTCAAGATGCAATACATAAAATACTTATCAGAGATAACACCAGAAGTGGGTGAAAATACTGAGAGGGGTGCTCGTTTCCACCCAATAGTAGGCTCAACGACTCCCAACAGATTTACCACTAGCCAACCCCAAGCTGAGACCACGATGCAACGAGACTGCGTCTCTCTATCTGCTAGTGACCAGGAGTGAAGGTTGCAATCCTTCCTCTCTGCTATCACTCACTCTGCATAATCCAGAGTTCCCCTCGCGCCTGCCCCCTTAAATCGTCTCTGCCATATGTGTTATCCTCTCGTGAGGTTGCGTGTGGCACGATTACCCTCGCGCCGATTAGGCCTGACGGCTCTATGGATGGGCGGTTCACCATCCCATCCCTCATCAAGCCATCCACCTACCAGCCTACGAGGTATTGAATTTCAGGGCTAGCGAGCCTCTTTTGGTTCTCTGGGCTAGTGGAGTCCAAATATGGTATTTAATTCTTGGTGGAAGTTAACGCCACATTTTCAAGTGCCTTCCACCGCCATCATGGTCTCTTTTCTGCACATCCCCTCATCAACAGTCCTGCAATAAATTCAAAATGTTATTCACATTCATTGACCTCTTTGTGTAGGTCCATTTACATCACATGTTCATACTTATGAGTTTTCCATAGTCCTCGGCCTGTCTAGTTATATTTACAAACTAGGGGAAATAGGGTGTTACAATTCCCTCCCCCTAAAAAGGAACATCATCCTCGATGTTCTTAGCTACTAACATGAATTACATGTACAGAAGTAAACAAAATCGGATATGCCTGTCTCATGGCATCCTCCATTTCCCATGTAGCCTCATCTGGGCCAAAATGTTTCCACTGCACCTTGACCTGTGCAATGGTTCTGTTCCAGAGCTGGGTTTCCTTTCTGTCCAATATGCATTGGGGTTCTGGTAGAAATTCTCCCTCTGGTTCCACCTGGATCACAGACCAGTCAATTATATGATTAGCATCATGTGCATATTTCTTTAATAATGAAACATGGAAAACATTATGTGCTTTTACTGTGGGAGGAAGTGCTAGCCGATAGGCTACAGGTCCCACTCTGTTTAGAACCTCAAAGGGTCCACAATACTGGGGTGCCAACTTGGCACAAGCTCCCATTTCCAGGGAACTTCTTCTGGGCTTAATTCTGAGATATACATGGTCTCCTATGTTGAACTCTCTTGGAGTTCTCTTTTGATCAACATAACTTTTCTGTCGGTTCTGAGCGATCTTCAGATTTTGTTTTATCTAAGCTACTTGTTGTTCCATTTATTTCAACATATCAGGTCCAAAATAAATCCTATTTACAAGATTACTCCAACTGACTGGAGTATTGCACTGTCTACCATAGAGGACCTTGAATGGACTCATCTTTAAGGATGCTTGATAGCCGTTGTTGTAGGCGAATTCTACCAATCGAAGGTAGTCTTCCCATTTCCTGGGTTGATGCATTACATGAATCCCTAACATATCCTCTAATATATGATTCACTCTTTCTGTCTGTCCATCGGTTTGAGGGTGATAGGCAGTGCTAAACAACAACTTGGTCTCCAAACCCGTCATCAGTGATTTCCAGAATTTGGAAGTGAATTTTGTGTCTCTGTCAGATATTATCTCTTTCGACATACCATGCAGTCTGAATACCTCTTTCATAAACACCTATGCAATATCTATCGCCTTGTAGGTCGATTTGACAGGGATGAAATGAGCAGACTTGCTTAGTTTATCCAACACCACCATTATGGCGTCATTTTGTTTGGTCGAAGTTGGTAATCCAGTGATAAAATCCATGGAGATGGTTTCCCATTTCCATTCTGGGATGGGTAAAGGGTGTAATAGTCCTGCTGGGTGTCGATGTTCTACTTTAACCTGTTGGCATTCCATGCATTGGGCCAAATATTTGGCTACGTCCTTCTTCAATCCCGGCCAATAAAATTGTTTTCGGGTGGCAGTAGTCATTTTCTGGTATCCTGGGTGACCAGTGTAGGGTATTTTGTGTAATTCATCCATGATGAACCTCTTCAAGTCATCACAATTGGGGATGTACAGTCTATCTCTGTAAGTGAGCAGGCCTCCTTCGGTCATCTGATAGCCTTCATATTTTTCTCCAGCGGGTTCTTGTTGTAGGTACAGGGTCACATTTTGGACGAAGGGATCTGTTTCTTGTGCCTCTTTGACTCTGTTCTTGACATCTGTCTCATAGGTACTCACCGCTACCAAGTGAATCATTCTCATGCTTCTGCTAAGGGCATCAACCACCCTATTCTCCTTCCCTTTGATGTGTTTGATTTCAAAATCAAATTCGCTAAGGAGGGCCATCCATCTAGCTTGTCTAGCATTAAGCTTAGGTTGATCAAACAAATACCGCAATCCACAGTGATCCGTCATTAGTACAAATTTCCTTCTTAGGAGGTAATGCCTCCACATTTTCAAGGCATGCACTATGGCAACCAGTTCTAGATCATGAGTCACATAGTTGACTTCATGCTCATTCAATTTTCGAGATTCATAGCAAATCACCTTTCCTTCCTGTATAAGGACTCCTACGAGCCCTTCCTTACAGGCATCTGTGCATACAAGGAAGTCAACTTCTGGGTCAATGATTGTCAACACGGGTGCATGGGTTAGTAGATGTTTCAAGTTTTGAAATCTTTCTTCACATTGCTGTGTCCACATAAATTTCGTTCCCTTCTTTTGGAGGGAAGTGATTAGACAACCAATCTTGGAGAAATCTTTTATAAATCTTCTATAGTATCCTGCCAATCCCATAAAGGATCTAATGTCTGAGACATCCTTTGGGGTAGGCCATTCCATGATAGACCTGATCTTGTCAGGATCTACTGCCACCCCTTCCTCGGACAAAACATGTCCCAAGTAATGTATTTGCTTCTTAAAGAAGTCACACTTGTTGAATTTAGCATAGAGTTGATGCTCTCTTAGAACTTGCAACACAAGTCTAAGATGTTCTTCATGTTCTTCTCTATTCTTAGAGTAGATTAATATGTCATCAATGAAAACTAGTACAAATTTATCTAAAAATTGACTGAGTACATTGTTCATTAAGTACATGAAAGTGGCAGAGGCGTTGGTTAACCCAAATGACAAACTCATAATGACCATACCGTGTCCGGAAAGCTGTCTTATGGATGTCTTCACCCTTGATTCGAACTTGATGGTATCTAGACCTCAAGTCAATCTTTGAGAAAATAGCCGCTCCTCCTAACTGATCAAATAGATCATCGATCCTGGGCAAGGGGTATTTGTTCTTTATGGTTACTTTATTGAGTTGTCGGTAATCTATGAATAGTCTAAGGGTGCCATCTTTCTTTTTCACAAACAGGACTGGTGCTCCCCATGGGGACACGCTGGGTTGAATATAACCCTTGTCCATCATTTCTTTTAATTGCAATTTGAGTTCAACTAGCTCAGGTGTGCTCATCCGGTAGGGTGTTCTAGACACTGGCACCGCTCCTGGTGCAAGTTCTATCAAGAAGTCAATGTCTCTTCTCGAAGGTAGACCCGTTATCTCCTATGGGAACACATCTCGATATTCTCTCAGGATAGGGTGATAATCAGGGCTTGGTTATGTGCCTTTGGTTGTTTTCAACACCTGTACTGCATATAGGGGACATCCATTTCGGAAATACTTTTTCATTTGCAATGCTGATATTTGTCTCACCGAGACCAGTTTTCGGATCCCTTGAAGGGTGATCCTTTTTCCTTCTTTTCTCACACATTCTAAGGTTTTATAGTAGCAGTCTAGTTTGGATTTATGGGCAGCCATCTAGTCCATACCAATCAACAGATCGTATGATCCCAAGGGTAATACATTAAGGGTTGCTTGGGTGGGGGATTCACCCAACATTAATTGGCAAGTTGGTACGACCTCTACCACCTTTCTTTTGGTGCCTGTGGCTAACTGTACCAACCATGGTTTAGTTTTATTTTGTGGCTGTAGCTTACACTTATCAACAGTTTTAGGGGCTATATAACTCAAATTTGAAACAGGGTCAATTAGAACAGATACCAGATGGTTGAAGATCATACCTTCTATTTCCACCACTGAAGCTTGGTGGTCAGCTTGGTTATTATCCAAGGTTGCATAGATTTGCGGCACACTCCTTGCCACATCGTTGACCATGGTGGCTTCCTGCATGTTATAAATTTTCCGACTGTTCTATTGTCGGAGTGGACATTCTCTCCGGAGATGATCTCCTCTGAAATCCCATAATTCCAAAGGTTTTCTCTTTGGGTTATCAGTCTTTACTGGTATAGGTCCAGGAGTTTTATTTTCGTCCACCGAGGGAAAGTTCTGCTGGAGTACACTCGGGGTTGGAAAGTTCATTCTGTGGTTCTTCTGGTAGTTTTTAAATCCCGAGGATTTGCTCCCTTTCTTATGAAATTTTGAACCATTGTTTTGTTTCCAGTCTCCACGAGACTCTGCCCGATGTCCATATTGTTCATGACAATATGTTGCCTTTCGTATAGTGTCTTTTAGGGTCTTTGGCTCATCGAATTCGATTCAGTTCCGATATTCTTTGGGTAGTCCACTGATGAAGCATTGGGCCTTCGCCTTCTCTGCTTTGATGTAGGGTACATATCTCAGTAAGTCAAGGAATTTGTTGACATACTCCTCCATAGTAAGTTGTCCTAGTTTGAGTTCGTAAAACTCTTTAGCCTTCTTGTCGAAATACCTTTCCGACAAACACTTCTTCTGGAAGTACTTCTCGAACCGTTTCCAAGACAGGTCCTCCTTGCGGACCCCTTTCATATTCTTAAGGTCTTCCCAGCAGATGGAAGTCTTTCCGTTCAGATTGAAAGTGGCCACTCAGGCCTTCAAGTTCTCTGAGAAATCATGGACTTTGAAATATTTCTTCAGTCCAAGTAGCCAAGCTTCAGCTTCCTCTCCCTTCTTTATCTTGTCGTCGAAGGAGGGAGGTTTGGCCTTCCTGAATTCTTCAAATTTATGACTCTTGGAAGTCTTTTTCTTCTTTTGTTTCTTTTGAGAATAGGAACTGGTTCTGCTATTGGAAGAGCCTTCTGAATCACCAGCTTCCTTCTCAGTGGAATCGTCTGACACTGGTCCTTTACCTCTGGGGTGGAACTTTATGGATGTGCTTCTCTCAGTGTGGCCACTGACATGAACATGATTCTACATCTCAGGTTCATGCTGCATTTTTCACTGTAGGTCGGATAAGCTCTGTAGTAGAACTACGTTAATTTCGGTTTTCTTTTCTTGTTCTTTCATCATCCTTTCATTATTGGCCTTGCAACTTTGCAATTCGACCATGAGACTCCTCACAGTCTCAGCTAGGCCTGGAGGGGTTCCTATTGCTCTTCTTTCATCCGACTCTTCATCTCTATTGTGGGAGACTTCTCCCACCTCTGTTCTCTGCGTTTGTGGATTACCACGGTTGATCGTCCGCTTGAGTGAAAATACAAATGCTGACTATTAGTCAAGAGTTAAGTTCATTTTTATAAATGGCGCATAAATTCATAACTCTTTCACATGCACACATAGTCGGGTTTTTATTTTCCAGGTTCTTAATCCTGGGTAAGATAATTAAGTCAGGGGTTTTACTCCTCATAGGAGTGTTTTGAACAAGGTTTATGCCCAACTCGTGCATGAGCCCAATCAGGCCGAGTGTTGTAACCATGATCTGATACCAATTTGTAACACACCCACGGTCATCAATAAAACATTTTCATTTTTTTCTCAGTAATGAGACTCCCCGGAGCTTGTAGCAGCAAATGCCAATCCCTAAATCACAAGTATTCTATTTAAATACCCGATTCTCTGTACATAACCGTGGTCTTACGTCCCACCTGACGCAGGTGCGCCAACCACAGGTACGTCCGCTCATAGGGTCTTCTTCTTCTCGCCCGAAGAACTCCAAGGTTCTTCTATTTCCCTATCAAGAAATATGCTCCCACAGTTCTCTCGCACGATTCCCCCTTCCTTGATTAATCAGGGTATCGGAACTCATGACTTCGCGAGTTCAAAGATTGAACACTGGCTTCTCGGATCCCTAAGACTCGATGGTCAGTCAACTCGCTGACCTTTCCCTGAGGGATTTCGCTACGCGCAACCTCGTGATTCCTGTGGCCAAATTCCCGGCCCTTTTCTCGTGAGGCTCCGATACACGATCCCTCGTGCGTATCCAATGGTCTTCTCACAATCCAGATCCAACGGTTATTACCTTCTTTCTTATCGCGCCCTCGTGACTTTGAATTACCAATACTTGGGCTCTCACCCTGCGAACTCCCGAGTTCGCGAGATCTTCTCGATCTCTGCCACTTGCCCTCCCCAGATGGACGGTTCACAGCCTTTCGTCACTTCGCTACTTCGCGACCTCGTGTCTCATGAATTTTAACACCGAATACTTGGGCATTCACCCTACAAGTTCCCGATTTCACGAGATCTTCTCGATCTCTGCCACCTATCCTTCCCAGATGGATGGTTCATAGCCTTTCGCCACTTCGCTGCTTCGCGACCTCGTGTCTCAGGAATTTTAACACAAAATACTTGGGCGTTCACCCTGCGATTTCTCGAGTTCGCGAGATCTTCTCGATCTCTGCCACCTTTCCTCCCCATATGGACGTTTCATAGCCTTTCGTCACTTCGTTTCTTCGCAACTTAGTACATCCAAACTTTAGGCTCTTACCTCGCGAACCTCTGAGGTAGCGAGGTGCCTGGATCTCCACCACCTGTCCTCCTCAGATGGATGGCTCAGATCCTCTCGTAGCCTCGCCGCTTGTGACTTGGAGTGTCCAACTTTTGGGCTCTTACCTAGCGAACCTCCGATGTAGTGAGGTCCCTAGATCTCCGCCACCTGTCCTCCTCGAATGGACGACTTAGATCCTCTCTTAGCCTCGCCGCTCGTGACTTGGAGCGTCCAACTTTTGGGCTCTTACCTCGTGAACCTCTGAGGTAGCGAGGTCCTATTCACGAGGGTTTAACCCTCATTTATCTCCCTATAGGTCTAACGTCTGTCGGGTGTCCTGGCTAAGATCTGATGGTTCATATCGGTCCTGATGCCACGCCCTTTCCTACTGCTCTTTGGACGTGGACAAACCAACAGTCCATATGTTCTCATGGAGTCTGGGGTTCTATGATTCAGATTTCCTCGCTACTCACGAAGATAGAGGAAAAAGTGTTAAGTAAAATTACGCCCTCATTCATTCCTACAATCTAACGGTCGTGAATGATCGTATATTCCCTGATGGGATCTCATCCATTGATCAATACTTATGCTTACGCTGCTACTTTGGGATTACAAGAGAGTCATTCCTCGTCGCACAGAGTTGTTAAGACTTGCACATTCACGCCCTTTTTCCAGGTTCTTGGTGAACCTTTCTAAGGCGGGAATCTCCATGAAGAGGTCTATTCCTGGGCATTCCTGGATACAGATAAGGGAAACAAATTCCCGAGAACGGACTGGGAGTTTGACTTGGTTCAACTTATGCATAGTTAGATTCATCTTTATCGAAGTAAGTCGTGCATGGCTTCTTCTATTACAAGCGTATGTCCCTTAATTATTATCAAAACATTCACATACATTCTTACACTAAAATCGTTCACAATCTCACAGTATTGTGAGTACATATATATATATATATATATATATATACACATATCAATGTATGAATTTCAAGATGCAATACATAAAATACTTATCAGAGATAACACCATAAGTGGGTGCAACTACTGAGAGGGGTGCTCATTTCCACCCAACCGTAGGCTCAGCGACTCCCAATGGATTTACCACTAGCCACCCCTGAGCTGAGACCATGATGCTCTGAGACTGCGTCTCTCTATCTGCCAGTGACCAGGAGCGAAGGTTGCAATCCTTCCTCTCTACTATCACTCACTTTGCATAATCCAGAGTTCCCCTCGCATCTGCCCCCTTCAATCGTCTCTGCCATATGCCTTATCCTCTCGTGAGGTTGCGTGTGGCACGATTACCCTCACACTGATCAGGCCTAACGGCTCTACGGATGGGCGGTTCACCATCCCATCCCTCATCAAGCCATCCGCCTACCAGCCTGCGAGGTATTGAATGTCAGGGCCAGCAAGCCGCTTTTGGTTCTCCGGGCCAATGGAGTCCAAATACGGTATTTAATTCTCGGTGGAAGTTAATGCCACCTTTTCAGGTACCTTCCACCGCCATTGTGGTCTCTTTTCTGCACATCCCCTCATCAGCAGTCCTGCATTAAATTCATAATGTTATTCACATTCATTGACCTCTTTCTATAGGTCCATTTACATCACATGTTTATACTTATGAGTTTTCCATAGTCCTCGGCCAGTCTAGTTATATTTACAAACTGGGGGAAACAGGGTGTTACAACTAGTTGCAGGTATATTTCTTTCGGTCAAGTTCTCAATGGTGGACTTCATCGAATGTCTGGACGAGGTAGGCCTTTTATCTTGTCTTGATAGCATATTTTTTTATATAACATACTTTATATTAGAGTTGATTTCTATATTCATTTCCATCTTTTGTGATTTACTTCTAGCCATAGAGAGATTTTTCTCTTAACATCAATCCTCTTTACCTTGATTTTATTATACCTAGAAAAACCATCAAGTAAGGACATCATTTGTGACCCTGCAACACGTTGTAAAATCATTTCCATATTAGGGAGAGGAAAATGATTTTTGACACTCACTCTATTCAATGCATGGAAATCAACACATAATATTATGTAGCTAGTAGTCTTCTGAATAGGGACTAGATTTGAAACCCACTCGGAATACTTAACTGGAAAGATTATACCAGCTTTCAATAAATTTTCCAACTCTTTCCTAATAGTAGATTCAAGTGAAAGGTTAATAGGTCTTTTTTTTTTCCTAACTGGTTTTACCCCTTCCTTGATATGAATGGCATGATGTATGAGAACATGATCAAAACCATGAAGATCCTCATATGACCATGAAAAAACATCTTGAAATTCACGGAGTAGTTCTGTGAATTTTTCCTTTTCTTCATCATAACATCGGGAACCTAGTTTAACGATCTTTGGAGACTCAGGTGTCCCAAGGTTCAAGGAAATGGTATCACCCACTTTCATTTTCTAATCCTATTCCTTATGTGTCTCTTTGATTTCTACATCACTAGATGAAAATGAACTTTTGAGAGGATTCAATCCTTTAGGAAATTTATCGCCTTTAATGGATATGATTTCCTTGGGCTTAAATGGTTCATTTTGTATGAAAGAGAAAATTCCTTCATCACTCGGGAACACCAGCCATGATTCTACATTATCAGGGATATGAGGACGATATAGATATTGGAATATACAATCAGGTGTTTGAGGCAAAATTTGTCAGGTAGGGGATGCTGCGAACACAACTAGCCTATCAACCATTGAATTGAGTTCCCACTTAAAATTTGTGATGTTAAATGATAACAAGTTTGAAATGAGTATCCAAACAACTTGGGTATAGCGGTTAAGCAACTTATTGCTAGGTGACTAAATCTTACGTACAAGGTTCAAAACAATTTCATAATCACCAAAGACTGTAAGGTGGACGCAACCAAGGTTATATGCATTTTTTATGCCTAACAATAAGGCCTCAAACTTGGTGACATTGTTCATGGAAGAAAATTCTAACCTATAAGAAAAATTGTGGATTTTACCTATAGGAAAATATAGAATAATGTTGGCTCCATTACCTTTGTTTGAGCATGAACCATCGAAATGCATGTGCCATGTGCCATCGTCAAGATCAATTGGTTCAAGCATAGTGTCACCCTCATTTGCAAAGATAGAGTACACTCCCAAATCCTCCTCAAGATAATTTACATTAGGTTGGGGAACGCTCTCAATATATGGTGAAATTCTTCCTTCCCTTAGGACTATAATGTTATTTTCGTTCTGAGATACAGACATATGTGTTCCGTCAAGTGAAAGATATCCCCACGTTAAGGCTTGCCAATCTCTTCCTAAAATAATTGAATAATTTCTTACTGGAATATCAATTACCTGGATACTGAGGGTTGTTCTTATTTCAGGATATATGCAAAGAACTAAAGTTACATATTTTATTTCACCTATAGTTGATTGTTGAAAACTATTATAAGAGAGCATGCTTCTAGAATTTTCATTAGTGCACAATAAGAAAATCTCTTCCATTATAATTTTTGACATTACACTTGGACTAGACCCGCCATAAATTAGGAAACAATGAGCTATTTTATTCATAATTTTTACATAAATATAAAAAGGGGGATTTTTTATAGGGTTCCTAAAATTATTTACACCTATCTTATTTACAATTGAATCCTCTTCTCTCGACTCTGAAAAAATATTGGCTATAGTAGAAGATTTACCTTCCATCAAATTATTGAGATGATTTTGTTGTTTCGGGATGGAAATGATGTCCAAAAGAGTAGCATCAGCCACAATATTATCCAATTGGTTAAGGAAATTATACTTAGAAGAGGAAAGAGGAGAAGGCACTCCTTGATTTTCCAGAGTTTTGATAGCTTGTGCACCAACACTTTGTGAAGATGAGCTTGGGGAGGAAGAAGTACGAGGAGGGTCATATTTTCCCTTGGAATTGTAATATTTGTTCCTATTATTGATTATCATAACATCCTCTAGTTCAACCCAATCTAGAACAACAATTGTGGTATTGGGCCTTTTACCAAAGATATTATCTATCACATTTTTATTAACTTTGCAAGTACTTTCTTCATGATTTTCTTCAAAAAAGTTACACCAACTGTGAGACATAATGGCCTTTGGCTTAAAAGTGTTTTCATTATTATTCCTAAAAGGCATTGAGGAAGAATAAATGCCCCAGGTGTGGGCGAAGAAACACTTCCCTTCCGTTCATAGGCTATCATCCTATTGTTCATATCCTGCACAAGTTGTAGGAGGGAAGACATATATGTTTTCTTGACCGAGTCCCCTTTAGGGAGACTCGTTCTTTCTATTTGCTCCTCATATTCTAGAAAAGTATGTAGAGTGGAACCAAGATTGTCAATAGCCTTTTCTTTGAGTCTATGACGATAAGGGGAAGGTATCACATTATAATAATGCATGAAAGCATCCTGATTTTGGGGGTGGATTAGTTCAGGGATTTGATTTTATAATTTGGTGAAGCGAAGGTTAAAATACTTAATGATTTCACCATATTTATAGGAAATATTGTTATATTCCCTTAACTTCTCAGCTAGACTCTTGGGCTATCCATAAGTGGACTTGAACTAATAAACCAATTCTTCCCATGTGGAAATAATTTTGGGAGGGAGATCAAAAAAATTTGCCGCAACTTTTCCTTCGAGGGAGTTGATAGATAGACGCATGCAAGTGTTGTTATCATTAGACACGATATTATGACAAGCATTAGAAAATGCTACTAGGTGCTCATTTGTAGTGACGGTATTATTTCCTGAAAAACTAGGTAAATGCTCCTTAAACTTTGGTAAGGGGTGAGTAGCAGGTGTCAGATTTAAGGGAGAATATGCGTGCCATGGGGTAGTTATAGAATCTTGTTCAAATTGAAAAAGCCCATGTTTATTTATCACTTTGGTCAGATTGGTAGTGGATTGAAAAGGGACCTGATGGTTGTATATACTACCAATTATTGGTGAAGCAAAAGGTTGAGAGGAGGAGGCACCTCTAGTTCCACTACCACTACCTGCAGATGTCATTTTAAAGGTAATAGGAATAGGTAATGAAGTTGAACTAGAAGAATCATATAAATTTCTCCTTAGAGCACTTTCATGTGATAAAACAATTTTCCTCCTTCCTATTTCAAAAATAGGAGTAGTTTCAGGGGACAATCCTCTTCTTCTTCAAGAGATGCGAGGATTTGAGGGCATGAAAAAGAAAACCAAGGATTTAGGAAAATAGAGGTTACTTCTGATTTCTGGGCTGCATTTGTCTGGCTTCCCAACTTTCACAGATACTTATATCTCTTTCAATTACCTCCCAAGAGCGATCAATTTCAGCATGAGTACTAGCAATTTCTAAAATAGTGTTGAATAAGGTCAAATCAATGCTAGTTTGGTCATCAATACCGTTTCCAATATTGGGTTGTCTTGTAACCTGTACTGTCATGGAAAAAATCAGTCAAGGAGTATTTAGACAAAACAGAAAAATTTGAAGATAATCGTGAACACAATCAACCAGAGAGATATGGAAGATCTCCCTAGTATAGTCGCCAAATAAATGTTGAGGAAAAGGTATAGAAAACCTTACTCAAGCATTTTTTGGATCTTGTCTGGCTAAGAAAAGATAATTGGGAATGTCACCTGGGGTTTATAGCCTCAAAAAACAATCTCTTAATCCACAAGTATCAAGTACAAAGGATCAAGGATGGTTTTTTATGTGCTACATATAACAGTGAAAAATAAATAAACTTAAACAAATTTACATGAATGTGTACAGAAATTAAATAAATGTGTACATGGAGATAAAAGAAAAATAATGAACCAGATAATTAAAACACATGTGTGAGACTAAAACAATAATATGATTTTTCATTTATTTTATTCTGAGATACAAAACTGAGTTCTCTTTAAAAACCCATGCGAGGGTAGGGACCAAAGTTAGATTTAGAAGCCTTCGATGGGAACCATACAAAAAGAATTTGAAAACAATAAGAAAATTGAAGCTAAATATCTGGATCAACTTGCCACAAAATGTTGTCACTTGAATCTGCAAGATATTCTTTATTAGTCATGAAATTCAATTCATACACAAACAAGAATACACAGACTGCCAAAGATAAAGCATACACCTTTAAAACAAGTTTTTGAAGTATGTGATTAAGGTTTTGAATCTTGTTGCCTTCAATAAGACCCTATTGTCATCAAGAGGGTTAAGCCTTCTAGTAAATTTAGAATGAATGAAAGTTGAAAGTATCTCACTAGTATAGAGAAAACCTTATGGTTGTAGTTCTCCTTCTATTATCTCCTGCTTGTCTCTTCATCTCATTGAGATTTTATTCCTTCTCAATAAGTTAGGGTATTTCAACCACCTTTCTTTAGTTAAGTCAAATTAGTTTAACTAATTAGTTGAGACAAGTAATAATAGTTTATATAAATAAAGTTCTAATTAATAATAACTAAATAGGTGGGACCCCTTGTGTCTCCCAATTATTTCTTTTAACAATCATCAAACAATAAAATATAAAACTCAATCATTTGATTTCAAATATATCCTCCCTGTAACTCACATTTTCATAATTATGATCAAATATTTTAAATATCAACAAAATATAATATGACCATATCCAAAAGTATCATGTCCATGCTGTCCCAAAAAACTTCCTAAATATATGCTTGTTGTCCAAAACTTTGTCAAAGTAAAAATATTGTCTTCCACATCAAAAATAACATTAACCATCATCAAAAACCATATTTACTATGAGAGGCATTTGGCCGCTTTTCACTGTTGCTCCCTTTTGATTTTTTTGTGGTAGCCTTTGGCTTGTTGGAACCTTGAGGTTGAACTACACTGATAACATGAGAACGATCATCCTTAAGATGAAGGAGAGACACTACTACATATGTGCGTATTTTTCCACGAAACATTTCCACGTTTCTTACATTCATCGAAAAATATGTAGTAAGTTAAGCATTTTTTTCATTTTTTTATTAAATTGGTCGCGATTATCATCACTATTGCGACGAAAGTTCGTCTCTATAGGGACAAATTTTATAAAAAATATTATATAATATATAATATCTAATATAAAACATATTATATAATATATAATATTTATAAAAAGAAAATATTTTATATATTGTAAACATATATATAACATATATATGTTATACATATGATACAAGCACAGACCCGACCCCATTCCCATTCGCACATAACCAAAACCCAACCCCATTCACATTCTCCATTCGCACAGAACCCAGCCCCTAACCCCATTCACATAGAACCCAACCCAATTCAAAGTCACCTGACCCCATTCGACTGAACCCATGGTCATTCGACCGACCCTTGCATCCTCTGCCAAACAAAACCCTCGACCCTGCATCCCCTGCCAAACGCTCCACAAAGGAGGACAAATACCCCACCCAACTACCAAATGACAAAGAGACAAATACTAAGACCTGCCACAGAGACAAAGAGGTGTCACAAGAGACATGGTGACCCCACCAAGGAGCCACAAAGATAGAGAGCGACGAAGTAGCGAACTAGACCAACAATGACTTCCAACTTAGTAAATTTTCCTCACTTTGTCCTCTTCTCACTCTATCCTTTTCAAATTTCTCATTTTGAAAATTCTAGGGCACACATGCATAATCGTTTGAATGAAATATTATGTATATTCAAGGTAGGGCACCATGTTTGAATTAGATATTCTTCATATTCGAGTTAGGGGAAGATTCAAGTTTGAAATTTTGTTCCCAGGGTTCCAAAATCTAATTTTTTCCAACTCCAACATAATATTTTTTGAAACCAAAAACTTGTTCAACCACTTGGATACACCAACTACTCCAATCCTATTATTCGTCCATGTTGGGCTCAAATCAATTGGCTCCATGTCTACTAAGCCTAGGATTTTAATTTTATGCATAAAGTAACTAAAAACATTGTCTACTCTAGCTCTTGCTCCCCAAACGTCCATGTTGTTCGAAGTAAATTTAGATACCCACCCATAATTACTTAGTATTTTTTTCCTCCTTTGACATAATATTTTATGAAACCAAAAACTCGTCCAACTACTTGGATACACTAGTTTCTCTAGGCTTATTAATCCTCCATGTTAACCACAATTCAAGAAACATGTAGTGGCAATAAAACATAGAAGATGTCAGGTCTTTCAAAAGAACTTTGAAGGATTGAAACTTTATATATCAAAAAGTTAGAGGAAGACTACATGCTTAAGACTTTTCTTTAAAGTTTTAAATATACAAGCCATAAAAATTATGCAGTCTTTCATATATCTCTCGGGAATTATATAAATATACAAATATGATGTCAATATGGGTGTTTTAATAGTGTAAAACAATGCCTCCTTATGGAATTACAAAATTCCTATGACATAAATAAACGAGAAATTCAATTGCATTCAATTTCATAATAAGTGATAAGGATCCTGAAGATGATGAATAATAGCAAAATATTGAAGGAATAAACAAGGATAAAGGTTAATCATAGCCCCATTCTCATGGTCATGACACTAATGAAAATAGTGTGGCAAGGGACTGAACCAAAGGAAAGTTAAGAGGGGGAAGTATTGAATGGTTTGAATTAAATTAAGGAGGGGGGAAGTATCTTTGATTTGAACCATTATTTTTTTGAAGAAAAATATTCAGATATTGTTTTTGGATATAACTCATGGTGCATACAATACCCTAACTCTCTTAAATATCATTAAAATTCATGAGGCCTTAACATTGACATTAAGAGCTTGATTCACCCAATACTTAATGTACTCTTGAAGGGTGGCCACTCTAATTTATTCTTGCACTTTCTATGCAAGCATCTCATATTCAAGTCCATGTAGGGAAGATTAGATTTTGAACATTGTTTGATTGCCAACTGTTTGAGAGAATTCCTCAACAAAATATTGCATGCCAACATTTGAAATAAATCCTAAATGATGAGGAGTCATAAAACTAATAGTTTTGCTATCTTTGTTTTTCCAAATCAAGGCTTTATATTGCAGCATCAACGAAGTACATGATCAAGTCCCCTTTTGAATACATGACCCTAAATCTAGTTGTATGGAGTAGTTTTCCTTGCGTTTTTGTAGTGTTCATTATGGGAGAAGTGCTATGAAAATTTTCTAAATACAAGGCAAACTTCAATATCAACAAACCACGAGGTTTGCAAGGACACTGCAAACAAGTATTCATCAAGAAAAGTGTCATCCACCAAGCCTTTTTCGTAAATATCATCCACTAATCCTTTTAGTATCATCCACTAGAAATGCAGTCTTAGATGGCTATAAAGAGATAAGTGTGACAGTCATTTGTATGCTTCTTGTTTCTGGAAATTACATTGAAGGAAAATCATTGTTTACACACATATTGTTGTTGGGATTTAAACGTAATCATTAATTCTAAAGAATCTATCTTGTTGAGTATCCTCCAACCATTCATTAATTATAAAGCATCTATCTTGTTGAGTATCCACTAAGCCTTTTTAGTGTCATCAAGAAAAGTGTCATCCACTAAGCCTTTTTAGTATCATAGACCCTAAATATTCTCGCTAAGGCTACATTTCCTTCATCACCCTATATACATCAATTCCCAAGCCTAATGTTGGGACTTTAATGCCTCTTTCTATCCTAGCGAATTTCATACACCTATCATTCACTTGATTATACAAAGGTGTATGAAAATGAGAGGTACAAATGTATGTCATAAGAATAGTGAAGACCCTCAAGTTATGAAGAAGACAATTTCATAAAAGCTACCTTATTATAACAAGACAATTAGGGAAGTGTTGGACAATGTGTCAATAATTAGGAAAGCCTTGTTGAAATCTTAAAGTTATTTAAGAGCATGTTTTGACATATCCATTGTCTGAAAGAAAATAAGAAGTAAATGAAGGTATAACACAAGTTCTAATAAGGCTAAGTATGGAATTGATTTTGGATTTAGGAATGGAATAGATTGTAATATTTGTCATTCAACCTTGCTTAGAAGAGGAAGTTCAACGATTGGGTGCCTTTGAGGGTCACTAAGAACCTTTTTCATCATAAATTCTTCCATGGTTTTCAAAAATCTTACAATCTAGGCCATTCTATAAAAGAGAAGACTCACACCCCAAAGCATACCAAGATAACAATAGTGTGATGCCAAGTATGATATGAATCAAGTAAACAAGGACCCCAATAAGTTTCTTACATACAATAGAATCAAGTATATTCTTCAAGCAAAACATGGGTTCCCTGAATATTTTCTCGCTAACTTATATTCTCATTTTTTCGAGTGTTGGTACCACAAACTTATATTCACATGATAAATTATATTCTTGTTTTAACGAGTGTAGGTGTTGGCACAGGGGCATATCCAGGGTTCAAATATTCAAGAACAAACCAAAAAAACCCTAACTACTGACCCTTTCAGCAACACCTGCAAAGCAGATGAAGTCTCACCCGAGGTAGAGGCAGGGGGGGTTGCAGGACTCAGGTGTCTACAACCTAGCTGGGACACAGATCTGTGATTACAATACTTGACAGAGCACTTATCCAATAACATGCATTAGTTCTTAAACCTTATTCACAGTGCATGTTAAACCCTTATTATAGATCAACACAGTAATAATCAAGATTAAGCACATCCAATAATTTATCACATAACATCAAATCAGACCTAGAATTCATCATACATAAGCACTAAGCATCCATAGATCTATCTATCATACATCAATATCATTTCACTAAGAAAAATACATAAACAACATAAACACGATTGCATAAATCACATCAACATAGGATGTACGTGGTTCACCCCAGTGTGGGGCTACGTCCACCAACTACTTCTCTTATTTATTAATATTCAAGATTCTTACATTCCTCTTCTTATGTTCACAAAGCCACAAGGACAACTCCACGAAGGACAGGATATCTGCGCGCACCTCGCTAGATCCTCCTTCCCCAAATTAGGTCAAGGCAATAAGCCTTACACAGTCTATGCACAAATCCTCTTACAATCACTTCCACTTAGCTCTGCAAGTCTTGACATACTCTAGTCATGCACTAAGCCAATGACCTCTTGCACTAAGCTGATTCTAGTACTTCTTACATCACCTAGATCCCTATTTATATATTACAACAAGGCCTAAACATGGGTAAACCCATGGGCCAACATCCCATACCCATTACATAAACCCTAAAATCCAAAAAATCTCGCAAAACAAGCTAGGCCCCATGATCTCCGCTTTGCCTGGGTGCTCCATCTTTGACCAGCCTATCAAAATCCCAAAAATGGTCAAACATGACTGATGTTCTCTCAAAACTTGGTTGAGGGCCAACATGCCCCCAACACTCACCTGTGACTCATCCCAGGTCACTCAGATCTGGGCAACACTACTTCAAAAGCATCGATCTTATCTTGAGCTACCTCGACTTGTTGCTTTGCTAGAGCCTCCTTAATTACTTTCTCGATGGTAGGCCCTTCTAGGCGATGTTCCACTGTTGTGACGACCTGTTCCAACTTTGAGCCTTGTCCCTCGATCTCTTAAAAAAGCATGCAGGCTTCGTACTTCACCGGATGGAGTCTCTGTGTCACATCCATAACCTTGCTCTGGATAATAGTAACGTGTTTGCGCGCTACTCTTGTGACCTCTTCATCTTCTCAACTGCAGTAAGAATCTTCAGCTGCACTTGCACGGTGGACACCTGCTGCTTTGCCTCCTAGAGTTTTTCTTCCCATTTCCTTATCTCTAGGTCTTCTGCAAGGCACTCATAAGTATTCACACTTTGATCACTTAGTTTCTTACACTTTGAGGACAACACCCTGATTCTATATACTGCGCTCCTGGTATCTTCTTCCCTTTGATCTCACACTTCTTGTGGAGTGTTCAACACTGCTTTTATTTCTAACTCTACTACTCTTACTTGAAGCTGTTGAATGGCCTCGACGAGCTTCCCCACTTGTATCTTGGCTGACTCTTCTTCCTCCTACGCCAAGATTGACACAGAGCGAAGTGATCTAGTTACTACTTCCTTGATTGCAAGCTTCTCTGCGATTAGTTGGTCTTTTTCTTCCTGAATCTTTGCATTGCTCTCCTTAAACTTTTCCTGAATTTCATTTTTCTCTTTCTGCACAACTCGAAGTTTCTCCAAGACCTCTTCCTTTTCTTGCTTTAAGGCCTCTATGGATTGTTTCTTTTCTTATTGGACTGAACATAATCGAGCCTTGGTTGCATCTGCTAGCTTGCATAATTGAGTGGGCTCATCCCCCAATTCTGCACTTTCCGATGACAAAGGAGCAGTAGGGACTGTGCGGTTTGAATAGATAGCTTGTTGAATGTCTTTGAGATCCTTCTATATTCTTTCATACATTGACTCTTGCTTTTCTCCATGTCTCTGGAAGATGTCTTTTGAAGTGTCGTCTATGGCTATGATGATGAGATCAACATCATCCAGGGTGACCACATTCTTCGATTGAGGCTTGTTGGCACGAGCCTTCTTTCTTGCCGAAGGTTTCTTCGGGAAAACCTTCCTCTTATGCGATGCTTCTATTGTGGTGAGGGGATCCTTCAGTGGTGTTACTACACCCTTATCTTGCTTGTCTCCTTATTCCCTTCCTTCCTCTTGTTTCACTTCATCTCCTCCTCCTCCTACGGGTGAATCAAGCACAGTTTCCTCCAATGCGTTGTCCTTCTCATCACTTTCTATGTTCTGCACTTCCTCATTTTTATTCTTCTTCTTTGTGTTGCTCTGTCCATCATACTTAGTCTGGGTGACCAAAGGACTTCCAATGATGTCGAGGTCGGAGAGTTCTGCATCTTCGATCGGTAAAAGGAATTATGTTGGCCATTCCTTAGTGATCTCTTTCATATCTTCGTCAATCATTTTATAATAAGACTATAGCTCCTCCTTACTTTCATCCTTTCACGTGGTGATGTAGATGAAGTGTCGGTCTATGTGTAACTTTGCTAATGTACTATATGTGTGAAACACATTCGGGGTCATCCACGAAAATGCTTCAATGGTGTGCATCAACTCAATGTAGTAGGTATGGAAGACAATATTTGACTGCAACTTCTTCGCAATATTGTTCGTATACCACAAGGTGGCGAACCTCACGGCCAATGGTTCTAATCTCTTAGCTTCTAGGAAGGCTTATCCTTTCATCATTTGCCAAGCGATAAATGCGAGTAAAATCAACAACCAACTGAAGTGAAATTTGTACCCTTGGTCCTGCGCTTCATGACAATCCTTATCCAACTCATTGACTAGGTAGCTCACCCAGTTCATCTACATTCCTTCGACACACTTAACTGTAAGGTCGACAACAAACCCTGTGACCTGTGTCAAATGATTCTTTCTGATGATCTTTCCAGCAATCGGCTGACAAGCTAGGTGCACTGTGCCATCCTAGATGGAGGCTACATTATAGCCTCTCTTTCCCTTCTCTACATTTCCATAGGATTCCTTTATATGCTGGGACAAGGAGAAATCTAATGTCTTCCCTAGGTAGAAATGTTGAGGGTCCGATCCCTGCATGCTCAATCCAATGATGAGGTGGATCAGCACTGGATCCACAGTGATGTGCCTATCTAGCCACAAATACCCTCCATGGTAGAATGTCAGGAGGATTTTAATGCAAGCGATAACCTCCTTATGTCAGCTAAAGTGGGGGATATTCATCACATTCAATATTGTCGACCTCACGATATCCTTAATCTATGGAACTATCTTGGGATTTTTCCCATTCATCTTTGTTAGGTACCTATGTTGTGTGAGCAATGCATAGTTCTTCCAGTCTCCAAGGTTGAAATCACTGATCTTGAGAGATGGGATGAGTCCCAATTGAGGTCCGAATGCAGGTATCCCCTTTCGGAGGTACGCAGTGATCAAAATGTATTCAAAATCACATGGGACACTATCGTGGTTCACTGCGCCAGCCAAAGGTGGTATGTAGTCAGGCAAGATCGACAAGATCTACTTCGCATTCGCCAGATCGTCACAGTTCTTGCTTCTTTTCTCAGTAGCGGGTCAGATAGACTGATAGAAAGTCGAGGGGGATGCTTGCAATCCCCCAGTCAATGATGCCTTTATTCCTACAGAAATGAATTTCTCAGCCATGAGGTATATTAAAATATCCTCCACAAACTTCTCTACTGCGCTATGTTCTCCCTACATGAACACTCGTGATCAAATAACTCGAGTAGGCGAACAAACAGACGAGGCAATTGGATGGATGGTGAGGTCTAGATAGCATAGCGCGGTATTCAATCAGTTCTCTATTAGTTCGAATATCTCATTTTTCAAAAAGTGGTCCCGACGCAACGTCCGATGGGTTAAATAATAAACGTCGTAACAGATTCATCCAACGGGTAGGAATGCCTCAATCAATAAAATTCCATCCGTTATGGCGCGGTCTCAACGGTCCAATGGCGATTTTTCTAGAAATAACTGTGTTTCTAGACGTTCTGGAGAATCATTCTAATGGTCAGGACGCCTCCAATGGTCATATATCTTCATCGTGGTGAAGTACCATTTTTTGTTGTTCTTCTATTCCAGCGAGGTTCAAGTTCTGCAAGCCTATCTTCTGCGAAGTCTTCCTTGGAACTTCCTATAGTTTTTCTAACTTTGCTTTCTTCTTACTGAGATTTCTTGCCTTCTTTCCTGTGATCCGAGTCTCTGGATTTCTTTTTCCATTGGTATTCTTATCTTCTCTTAGTGAAGTGATTTCTCACTACTGAGGGTCTTTCAAAGGATTCAAGTGCAATACCTCTTCTTTTATTTTTTTCGGGGTGGATGCACTTCTTTCCTGCATGGACATGTTCTTTAAGCCTTCTTGTGTTCTTTCAACTTCGACAACTAACTCTCTTGTATTTGATTGCTTTGACTTGTCCTCTTGTTCTTGTATTAGTCATTCTATTTTTCTAGCTATGAAGTCCCTTAATTCTCTCTTTTTTCTATTATGTAGCTTCCTCCTCTGGTTTTCTTTTGATCTGGTCCTTCTCAATCCAAGTTTTTCCCAACAAAAGTGAAAAAGGAGCGTGGTTATCAACAAACTTAATGACTTCAAATTCTTCTTCGGTTGATGTTTCATGAGCTATCATAGGTAAATTATTAACTCTTCCACATAGGGTTATCATCTTTCCTTTAAACAATACTATCCTTCCCAATGAAGGAACCATAGAAGGCTTTCCCAAAATTTCCCAAGTGATTTCTGGAATAATATTTACATGTGTTTCCTCATCCAAGACATAGTCTATGTCTAAGTATCATATTCTTGTTTCTATGCACTACTTTTCTTTTAATATCTCTGTTAAATTGATGTCTCTATGATCATTCAGTGTTTCTTTCAGCTGTAATAACATAGTCTCTGATTCTTCTTGGTTCCTTAACATATCCTTAATTTCTTGACCTTCTTCATAGTTGTTGCACCTCTTTTGTCACCTAAATGAGAAAAATAAGGGTGCTTACAAGCCTAGTTGGGTCAGCTAGGAAACATAGCAGTAGAGGAAACAGTTAGAAGTATAAAGCATAAAAGATAAGCAAAGAATTAAACTAAGAATGATAAAAGAAATTAAACTAGAGTGAATAAGGACATTAGAACAAGAAATAAACAAGACTCATGCCACCAATGGAAAGGATTGTATTAGTGGAAAGAAAACACCAAAGAGAAAGGGAGACTTTCGGTCCCCTCTTCCTCCAAGGGAGGCCTCATGGACCCCCAAATATTGAGCTCTTCTTACAAGTAAGAAACTGAAATGAAATGGTGAATAGAATCCAAAGAAAATCCAATCTAGAGGTGATATGAATGGCTAACTGAAAGGGTGCTAGCATGCTCTTGATAAGGATAGAGGATCCTCCAAGAGAATATCAACAACATAACAATACAAATGAATTCCTTGAAAATATAGTGCACCCATGGCTTTCATTTATAACATAGATTTGAGGTATTATGCAACCAATTCTTAGTGTGAATAAGGGGCCCTTTAGGGCACATTTAGGTCTTTGACCAGCCCCCCAGTCGGATTGAGCCGAGATTTGGATGTCAAATAAACTTGGAAGTTGAACCAAAAGTGGGTGGAAGGCCAACCAATATCATAAATGCATCGTTTTGAGGTGTGCGTGGCTTTTTGTGTCCACGGTCACGCATTAGGCACATGTGCACGTTTTCGACGTTATCTGACCGTTGCACGTGCATGCGCGCCTTGTGTATTTTTAGCACTTGCTGATTTTATGGTTGGTTGTATAGTTTTGGACCTTTTGGAGATGCATTTTTGGTCCATGAGTGAACTAATGAGTGTTTTGAAGATGCTGGATTCCTGTAACCATTTGCGAATGAAATTCCGGTGATAATAGATGCCCCCTAATGTGTGAGGTTAGGAGAATACGTATAGACGAAATACATCATTGTTTCTTCTATTGAGAGTACCTGTGTAAGAAAGAGCGTCGTGGGGAGTGTCAAGAGAAACCCATTGGAAGGAGAGTGGAACCTGTAGGACCCAAGCCTTTCCTAGGGTGTGGAAAAAATAAAACTATGTACAAACGAGGCGAGCATGCCCCATGCTCGTGTCATGTAACTCAAAAAATAGGTAATACAGTAACTGAAGTTGTTGTGGACGTAGATCATTGCAGGTCCCTCCAGGGAGGTTTGATAATAACAAAGGACAATTATGATGGTGAAAAATCTCTGAAAAAGGTAAGGACACCTGTGGGAAGTGTCGATAATATGCAGACATTGATAGTCTATCAAATTTCAGAGCTCTTCGGCTAAGATAAAACAACTGCAATAGTCACAAAGTAAGACCGACTGTAACATGAGATAGTGTTGAAGTCGAATGTTAAGGGGGTCAATGACAATAAATAACAATGGTGGTTTTCCCTATGACGTTCGAGAATCCTCATTGTAAAGGTACTGAGAGTCAAGATACTGTCTCCCTTCTAGAAACTGTGTTGATGTCGACAGAAAGGGAGACGTGACTCCAAGAAGAAAAGGGCTTCTTGAAACCCATTGGATGAGAGAAAGAAATGATGAGGTACAAGGATGATATCAAGAGGCAATGAGACTCGAGACTGCCTTTGGTTGGGGAGATATGAAATGTGGCAGCAACCATAAAACTGAATCTAGCGTCAGGGAGACAACTAGACGAGGGTGAGGTGTGCCAGAGGCACGACAAGATGGACAAACAAAGAGATCAAAAAGGTGTAGGGAATGTAAGATACTCAAGGTTTATGGATAATTTCATTGATGAAAGGAAGTGAAAAATACCCCAACCAAGGGAAACAAGGGTTTCTTTGCTGAAAAAAAAAAAAAGGTCGCTACAGGCGACAACAGACAACTATGTAAATGCAGGGAAAAAGGTTTTGTACAATTAATGAAAGAACACAGAATGAGTTGGGATGACTGTGCAGATATATAAATGGGTACCCTAATGTAATATGGCTTGGCCGATGATGGCGCAAGTTGGTTGGGAAACAAGTGGAGGGTGGGGGCCCCATAGGTGGGTTTATGTATTGAGGCAAATGTATGGAGGACAATCTGCAGATGGGAAAACTGATGGTGGATGAAAATGGATAGGGAACAAGACTGTGGGGATGCAGTTAAAATAGAACCATGATGAAGTAACCTGGGAGTCAATTAGGTAGGCTAGAATAATGAGGAGAAGGAGTATGTGGCCGGTTCTCGATGATGCGTAAGACTATTAGGACTCCCATCTCTAAAAGGGTGAAAACCGCATGAGTGTCAAAGTGCCAAGGGCGAGTATGAATGGGAAAACTCATGTGGGGGAGGGTTCTACTGGGGGAGGGTTCTACTAGGTGACAGTACTAATATGCAATGGAGGTGACAATACTGCAGAGACAGACGTGGGGATCTTAGAGGCGAATATCAATGGGTGTCACTGGGAGATGCAATTTGAGATTCAGAGGGAATGACTACATGCCAGTGTCGATGATATATCTGAAGGGATATTGCTGATGTATGATGATAAAGTAACTACACACATAAAAACCGAATACCTGACGTGAACAATATCTGAAAAGAAAGATCATATAACAGTTTATTCAATAATATGTGAATGTAAGCATGTGTACTTGAGTGTCAGATGAGAAAAATGTCCCCCGGGGGATGAGGATGGAAAATAGCCTGGGGAATGGAATTATGTAGGTAACGGGGTCCTGATCTCATTGTTGAAGATGGATGAAAAATAGGCACTCGGGGCTCCCATAATTGAGTCTGGAAGACTAACCAAATGGACTATATATAGTTGTAGGGCCCACAAAGCCACCTCATTTGTACCTGCTGTCATATTGAGTGGACAAGCAATTGTAGAGGAGATTTGGAGATTCCAGGAGATAGAGGCAGCCAATTCAGGATTACCGAGCTTCAGGTTAGTTTTCAAATCCTCCTGAATATAATTAGGGTTTCTATTTTTTGGGCAGTGCCTATACGGAGGGTCGTACAGGGGATTTTGTGGGTGTTGGCCCCAAAGTGCATGGGCGATCGAGAAATTTGTGCGCACGAGTGCTCACCTGTAATGAAAACATATGTGCATGGGGGTGCCCTAATGGGGAAAATAGGTGTGCATGGCATGCACGTTTGTATTCTTGACAGTTGTGTATGTGTGCACAACTGTGTAGTGAACAAGCGTGTGATGATGTGCGCCTGTATGTGTGACAGAGGCACATGCATGCACCTATGTATGGCCAATATTCGCACATGAGTGCGCGACTGGGGGATGAACATGCACGCATGTTTGCACACCTGTGGGGAAGAACAGTCATGCCTTTGAGGCAAAGTTGGGTGGTGTAAAAACTTATCTTTTTTTAAGATTTTGATGTTTTTATGGGTTATGATAGATAATCAAGTGCTGTATATGTGGGTGCAGGTGATCATCTGGACGATGTCGATTCACTAGAGAGAGAGGGAGTGGTCACGCCTGAGGGATGCAGTGAGGGATGAGGAGCTAATAGTCTGAGACGCTTTGGCAACATGTGGGCTGCTAAAGTTTTTTGAGTGTTCGCTAGTGCGGGCACAGGAGTATCTGTTGCAGTTTCTGATAAGGATGTGGAGCCTTGACCTGCATTTATTTATGGTGCGGGGTGAGCAGCTAGCCTTCACTGTGATGGAGGATGTATATTTTTTGACTGGGCTCCCTTTTCGGGGAAATCCACTACCGGTGGAGCCCGTAGTACTCGGGGATGGTCAGTTGGTTTTCTTAGCCCACAGATATTGTTCGGGGGAGAACTTTATGTTGGGATATGTGGTGAGTATTGGGGTGATGGATGCCTTTGTGCATCGTTGTGTGATAGCAATGATCGTGAGAGTCTATAGTCCTCTTGCATCTCAGTGGATCAGTGGAGGTCAGCTAAGGATCATGGAGAGGGCACGAGCAGGCGAGCATTTTTCTTGGGCTTTGATGCTCCATGCCAAGATGGTAGGGCATCTTGACAGGTGTCGTGCTACTGATTTTGTGGAGTTTTCCTTTGGGTCTATATTGGTGGCATGGTTTTTGGAGAGGGTGTTGATGTTGCGCCCTAGAGTGTTGTTGGGCGCACCTGGCGTGTGAGAGTCACGACTAAGGTAGTGGGAAACGATATTGGTTCATCATGGTGGTGGGGAGGGTGGCCACTATTTCACGGTCGGGGCAGCACAGGTGTGGCGTCAAATGCCACAGATCATACTGCAGTATTCGTATTATGGGGTGGACTTCTGGGATGCTCTAGAGATGGTGTTTCCCCTAGGAGAGGTGTTCAACCATAGAGGTATGATGTGATGTTTGATGGTTTTGATCTTTAGATAGTATAACATGTATATTTTTATGTATGGCTGGATGTTGATGCTATCACTTGTTTTTTGTATGTGCAGATGTGGGACCTCACGGGCGCGAGGTGGAGTTGGTTAGAGCACTAACTCATCAGGGGCTGGTGAGGCTTCTGCGGGGAGAGCCGTGGGTAGGAGAGTGATGATGGAAGGATGATGCTGAGGTGAGGCCCGCTGATGTTGAGACAGCAGCCAGGCGACACCAATTTGATGACCCCGGTGCAGGGCCATCGCATGCTCCTCCGACAGAGGTTGGGGGAGATTTCAAGGATGTTTGTCGCCTCTTGGAGGTGGTACTACAGGGAGTGCATGAGGGAATGTGGTCACGGATTCTGGGCGAGGGGGTCCTAGAGCATTGTGTGGGTGTTCCGATAGCATGGCAGACCATGGTTCAGAGAGTGACTATAGTAGGGGCGATGATGACTAGGTGAATGCCTCCGTGACCTAAGGTACCCCTAGCTGGTGGGGCCCCTCCTCCAGAGAGAGGGCCAGGTGGTGGAGCTCTAGAGGCACCATGAGTACCTATGTATTTATGTATTTTTTGTATCTATATAGTTTAGTGAGCCCATTTTGTATATGGTGGTGTAGCACCGTTTTGTATCTATAGGGGTAAGGAGGTTTACCTACCTACAGATATTGTATTTGATGTACTAATTTTTGTAAACACTGATGACACATTGACCGGTATATATATATGTATGGATATTCATTTTTGGGATCTTTGTGGTGTTCACTTGTGTTGATGTTTGTTAGTTCTTTTTTATGGTGTCTAATCTATATGTTGTTGACAGACTGGTGATGATTTATGTATGCATACTGGTGTCTTGATGTGATAAATTCCAATCTAACACTAGGTTATCCATATTATTTTCTATTTGATTAAATTGTCTTGGAAAGTGTGTAAATGTGATGGAATCAAAATGTCGAGATAAGAGTCTAACTTGCAGGTATTTGTGGAAGAGGCACGGATCACAGAAATGGTACACATTGTTGAGTTGGAGGAAAACTAGTTGGGAATCTAATAAAATGCTAAGGTGGAAAACATGGCAATGATTGGCCTCAATGAGGAGGCCAATGACTACTGTGTATTCTACTTGGTTATTGGTTGCTAACCCCAAACATATGCCTCTAGGGTGGAGTAGCATTTGTTAGGGGGAATAAAGGGCCCATGCGGTCGAAACAAGATTCTGTATCCAACGACTAACTCCATCGACGTAACTGATGTGGTAGGTTGGTGGGGGAGGCATATTTCAATAACACAAATGGTAAATTAGACGTAAGGCATGGATAAGAAGACTAAAAACTCTAAAAAAATTCTACAGAAAGAACAAGCCTAGTGTAGTATGGCTATGCTTTAGGCGTAAAATTTCTTTAAGTACAACCCGTTGACGGGTTCTTTGAGAGGGTGACCTTTGGGAGAGGCCAGGATGTAGGCACCTTTAGTGAGGCAATGCTAGATGATATAAGGTCCATGCCATAATGACTCAAACTTTCCATGGCCAAAGGTATCATGAGCAATATCGTAAGCAAGGATGAGGTCGCCTTCATTGAATGAGCAAAGGTTGACATGGCAATCAAAGGTGGCCTTTGACCATTTTTTGGATACCTCATTGCTCTGTAATGAATACTGACAGTCTTCATCTAGTGACTCTAAGTTCAGAAAATGCTGCTCCATTGGAGCAGTGTCGGGTAATAGCTCAACAACGGTACGTAAGGTGGGAATTTCACATTTGATGGGGAGAGTGGCCTCAACCCCATGGACAAGATGAAATTGTGTGAAGCCAGTGGCAGTTTTAACTGTCATGCAATAAGCCCATAGCACGTAAAATAACATATGATGCCAATTGGTCTTATGTTTGTTAACCATGCACTGCAACATGGTTTTGAGGACCTTGTTGACCGCCTCTACCTTTCTATTGGACTGAGGGTAGTATGGGGAGGAAAACTCATGGGAGAATCCTAACCGAGAGGAGAGTTTGAAAAAGATCTCATTCTCAAAGTGTTTCCCATGATCGGAGACTAGATGTAGTGGGACTCCAAAGCGGGAGATGACGTGGTTGAAGAATAAGCCTGTTGCAGTGTTAGCGGTGTTGTTAAATGTAGGCATGGATTCAACCCACTTGGTGAATTAATTGACTGCAATGATGATGTATTTGTGTCCATTGCTGGATGGATGGTTGCAAGTCATGAAGTCTATGCCCCATTTGTAAAAAGGGACAACAGTAATGACCAGGTGTAGAAGAGCAGGTGGTGCTCATTCTTTGCTTGCATAAAGTTGACATTTGTCACATCATTTCACAGTGTGGATGCAATCGTGAAACAATGTAGGCCAAAAGTAACCAACGCGAATGATTTTATGAGCAGTGCATATCCCTAAGAGGTGGCCCCTGCAAGCACCACTGTGGCAGTCGTTCAAGACTTGATCGACTTCGTCGATAGTCAAACGTATTGGGTATGTGTTATATTCTTTGCAAGAGTAGTAGTGTTTGAGCATCTGCACTGGGTGCACAGGGGGTTAGAGGGGGGTGCAGGGGGGCGAAGCCCCCCGCGTGGGGGTTCGGGGGCAGCACCCCCGATTTTTTTTTTTCGGGCCAACATATTTTCGTCGGGCCGACATATTTCCGGGACGACATATTTCTGGGACGACATATTACCGGGACGACATATTTTCGGGACCACATGATATTAAGTGGTTTTTTAGCACATGGTTTTTTGCCGATGGTTTTCTATTTTTGGTTAAGGAATTAGGGTTTTGGACTAATCTAGGTCATTGGGTTAGGGTTTTGGATGTCGCTGGCTCTTATATGTATATTGTATTGTAAACAATGTAAAACAATGTGTATCAATATAATATATGCTGGTTTTCCTGGTTTGGGTTTCCAGGTGAAAAATCTCTTTGTAATGTTTGTATTTTCCATTGTATCTTTTCTGTTCTTTTCTGAATACCAGTTTGCAGTAGATATTGTACAAGGTTAGAATTTACATTTGGTATCAGAGCTTTATTGGCTTCAGGGGGATGCCTTTGTCATCAAGGGTTTGGCTCGGGACTGTGATAAGCCTTGTTACAGTGGGAGATCTACGGTATTGTTTTTCAGGTGAAAAGAAATGGCAAGCAATTCGAATATGGAGATCTAGAAGTTTAATGGGAAAATATTTGAGTTGTGGAAGCTCAAGATGGAAGATATTTTGGTGGACAGAGATCAGTGGATCGTGGTAGATCCAGGTACGACACCTACAGGAACTTCTGCAGATGACTGGAAAAAGATGGATCGGAAGGCAAAGAGCACAATTTGACTGTGTCTCTCTGATTCAGTATTACTGAATGTGTCAGAGGAAGCTACAGCCAAAGATTTATGGGAAAAGTTGGGGAAGTTGTATCAGTCTAAGTCCC
>ML789256.1:554880-577852 GCA_009831015.1 Picea engelmannii
GTGTGGAGATGTTTGACTTTGGGAAGTGGACCTAAGCAAAGTGGAGCCAAGCAAAGTTGATCCCAAGATAGTATCACTCACAGGGGTGTGGGAAAGTATGATCGATGAGTTGGAAAGACTAGGAACTCCCCCTAGAATGAGAGGGAGATTTAGCAAGCATCTGGAATGACAAGGATTCTGTGGGTCCCCTATGATGTCCGACTAGCAAAGTGGATGTGTGAAAATGGTGATGAGAGAAATTAATGAACAAGAGACTTTGTATAACTTGGACCTTCACAATATATCTCAAAATCGTATGTAATCACAAGAACAACATACATAAATTAGTTGATAAAGAAGCATACATGTGGGTAGGTGGATTTTGTCTGCATGAGAGAACAAAGAAAACAAATGCTCGTGTCCTAAAAGACATAGTGTCCTTCCTCTCAAATAGTATTGGACTTCCAATAGCACTCAATAGTGGGGTCTAAAGCCACCGGAAGAGGAACTAGTGAAGGATGAACTAATCGGTTATAATGAGGGTAGAGGGTGCATATCCCGAAAGAGCTAGCGATATTTCCCAATAGCCACACAAAATCTGATCAAGGTGAAATTGCAACCCACAATTTCCACATCGTTAGATGTCCTAAAACTTGGTGACTAGGTACCTCAGTCAAAGTGGGACATTTAGATTTTCATTCTAAGAAATGGGTCATGGGTTGGATCTCGTCCAAGAGGTGGGTGTCTCAAGGGGGGATGCATAGAACAATTGGACCTCAGCCTACGACCCTTCACGGGTATCTCCCTTCTTTATGGTGTTAGGAAAACTTGACTTGGAGGATTTAAAGTTACCTATTTGAAAACTTCTATTGTTTGAAGATGTGAGAACTAGATAACGGGGATTTATTTGGATGCCTATCCACGAAATCCTACCTAGACTAAAAAAATTCTTTTGGCACCTCCTGTGGAGGAAAACTTAGTGAGTTTTTAGAAAAAATTTAGATGTGGTTGTTTGAGAGATTGGGGGTGTGAGCCAATCTCGTTGAAATTAAGTGGGAGTGGATAGTTTCGTCAAGAAAAGGGTGGGGTGTTTCAGAATCCCTTTGGAGGAAACTTACTTCAACCTCCACGTTTCGAGATGAAAACTATGTGAGTGAGTAGTGAATTTTGTGTGTGAATAAGTGAAAGTATGCCAATATTTTTTAATAAATTAGGTTTCACCTTGCTTCATGTAGACTTCGCTTGGTCCTTACAAGTCTTGATTACCTAATTAACTAAATTCCATTGGTACAACCTTATGAAATTTAAAAGTCCCTAGGAAACTAGCATGTGGACATTGTTAGGCCCCAACAACTCCCCTTATATTTTTACAAAATTTAAAGGGCCCCTATTAAAATCTTGATAATTCTAATGAGCTACATAATCAACCTTTTCAAATAGTTCCATTCCTTGGCTTTCTTTGAGACAAACTTAAGACATTCACTTTAGTATGAGTCATTTATTACAAGAGTATATGTCAAAAGTTAAAAACGAGCATAAAAATCTCAATTTAAACAAAAACGTTAATTTTTTATCAAATGTTTACTTTTGTTTAAATTATGATTATGTGTTTATTCTTTTGCTCATTAGCAAGTTTGAATATTTTGAATAATGTGTTCAATACTTCATCAAATAATATATTGGTTGGTTTCTCATTTTCATGAAATCATTTGGTGATATTAATTAATTAAATTCTTTTTTCATTTTTCATCTCATAATAATAATAATAAATAAAAAAGAATTATCTATGATTTGTTTGATTTTATTCTCTTCTCCATTAACTTGAAGCTTCTAGAATTAAGATCATAATTGAAGGGAAAATATAAATAATATTTGTTTATAAGTTATAGTTAGTTTAAATTCATTTTTTTATTTTTCTAGATTTTGTTTTATTCACAATTTTTAGGTTATTAATTTAGGTTTCCTTTTGTTTCACAGGTTTCTATTATCAAATATTTGATACAGATCTGATCATGGCATGATTTTATTATCCAAATACGTTCAAAATGATTGATTCAAAAATAATTTTGGATTTCTACAAATAATTTTATGAGCAAGAACAAATAAAATTTGGAAAGGCGTTAAGATCAGACACACGATTTTGCAGGACTAATTGCAACCAAACCGTGAGGAATTTGGAGAAACGGTTGAAAACCCAGAACCAAAATGGACCCATTTACCTTCCATGTAGATATTTTCTGAAACAAATGAATGATTTGAGAGATATTTGGGTCTCTTTTAGAAGCAAATTTCAGGTGGCGGAAATTAAAAGTGACGCCCAGACTGTTCATTCATTTTATAAATATATGAGAAAGATCAGAGTCAAGGAGGGAAGAATTGGAGAGGAGGATTTTAATCCTTTCTCTTTTGTATATTATTTCTTTTGTAAACTTTTTATTTATTTTCAAATGGAGTAATGGATGGTTGGAAGCTTTTGGAGGATGGACGAATATTTTTAAAGAAGAATATGGAATTCCAAGTTGCTTAATGGCTTTTGTCCTGTAAGTAAAATGGTTTTATTTTCATATAATTTCTTCATATTCTTTCAATAATTGATTATACATTGATTTAAATAGCTTTAGTCTTTTTTATCAATACATGGTTAATTATTATTATTTATATATTAATTTTTCCAATCTTTAAGAGTTTATTATCCAAAACAATTCTTCCAGGACTACAATATGGGCATGTGATTTTGAGAAAGAATATGGGAAAGTAATTCATCTTTGGATTTAGACCTGTGTGATACTTATTCAATTTCATTCTTTCATTATTCTTATATTATGAAAATGTTATAACGGCTGATTTTATCTTTAGCTTGTCAATCATATGGTGTTTTCATACTGTTAAATGTTATATGATGCCAATAATTTCTTATTCCATTTTTTATGTGTGATCAATCAATCATTTGATTATTATGGAAATTATTTCTAATGTTAAATGATGGATAATATCAATACCCAGAATTGAGTTTTCTTTCATTCTTAAATATTGATTATCTTAAGATCACACAATTTTTAATTAGTTGTCTTCCCGTTGTTATTAATTTACTCCAATATCAAATACTTCTTTGAATGTATTCTGGAAGTGCTAGTATTGTCTAGTTATAGGTTTCCCTTAACAACAGTATAGGTTGGAGCTCATACAACACATAAAGATAAATACAAGTTTTGTTGACTAGCGACAGATTATTATGTGTGTTATTTAGTTAAGTTGTTTATGATTGAAACAATGAATGTATGGTTCATCTTTCACTATCCACATGTTCATGTTTCATTAACTTTTTTTTGCAAGATTCTTTAAATTCATAAAAGAAAAACAATACATATGTTTATGTGCTTTCTTTATCTGCTTCCTAGAAGAAATCATTTTTACATCAATTTTCCTAAGTTTCGATTAAAACTTGCATCTTGTAAATCATGTAAATAAATGAGACTTGTATATCTTCTTCTTAAATACAACTACTATAGTTACATTTGAACATATGCATATATATAGTGTGTGTTTAGTAATTAGTTAGTTATTTCTCTCTTTTATTCATTTCTTTTAGGATTCTTAGATTGACTAATGGAGCCATTAAACCCGTCAGAACGAGTTACACCAAACGGCTTGGGTTCTTTAGACAACCTCAGACCGGACTCACTCTTCTAGTTGACGGACGGTCAATTTCACCCGTCAACAGACATGTGGGTCCTTACTATTCCTTTAACTCCCTAATGTGATTTAATATAAAAAATCTTTGAAACTATCCTAGATTGTGCATATGTGGGCATGTATGGGCCCGCTACAAAACTCTTAAACTTCCCTAGTAATTTAATTTAAGAAAGTAAACTCCAATCACTATCCTATCTTTGTAGCATGTGGGCATGTATGGGCCTGCTACAATCTTAAGACGTGTTTGAAAAATAAACTAAGAGGAGTCCCAAGGGGGTTGTTGTCCTCTCCTAAATATTTTATCTTTTTAAGGGAGATGAAATTTTCCCTCAATCTCTTTCTGATTCTCAAGATCACTTTGGGGTGCGAGAGAAGAGCATACTCAACGATTGATATCCAATTTTTGGTCCCAATGCAATTTTTATATATGATGTAGAATGATTCCAACTTAAACTTTAATCAAAGAAAGCCATCCATGTGGCAACATGAAAGAAAAAGAGGAAAAATAATGATTTTACCCCCCTAAGTGCCTATGTTTTGACTAATCTCTTTATACGGAGAGGGTATCTAAGTGTGGTGCATGTTACAATCTGCAAGGAATAAATTTTAAGAAGGATATAAGCCTTCAACAGATCACAAAAACCCTTACAATATTTGATTTTCTGGACATATGTGCGGGTCGTAGAGTAGACAAGGGTGTCGTGAGCGCCAATGCATGAACTTAATATGACTTATGGGTGTAGGTGCATAGATAACGTCGAGAATTACAATGGTTTTGGTGCACGTGCATTGAAGACGCACCTGTGGGTTAAAACATGCATGCACTGTCTGTTACACGACCATGAATACAATTTTGGATGAAATTCTCTCTGCTAAGTTTTGAACTTGGCTTTTTGTAGGTCGGCTTGGGCCAGTTATGGTCTCTGCAGGTTAAAGAAACAAAAATAAGAGATAAAATAACCCAAATGGGGTAGGAAATTGATACCTTTCCCCAGTGGAGTTGTCAATCTGTTGCACCTCTTTTGTCACCTAAATGAGCAAAATAAGGGTGCTTACAAGCCTAGTTGGGTCAACTAGGCAATACAACAGTAGAGGAAAGAGTTAGAAGTATAAAACATAAAAGATAAGCAAATAATTAAACTAAGAATGATAAAATAAATTAAATTAGAGTGCATAAGGACATTGGAACAAGAAATAAACAAGACTCATGTCACCAATGGAAAGGATTGTATTAGTGGAAAGAAAACACCAAAGAGAAAGGGAGACTTTGGGTCCCCTCTTCCTCCAAGGGAGGGCTCTTGGACCCCCAAATATTGAGCTCTTCTTACAAGTAAGGAACTAAAATGAAATGGCGAAGAGAATCCAAGGCACATCCAATCTAGAGATGATATGAATGGCTAATTAAAATGGTGCTAGCATGCTCTTGATAAGGACAGAGGATCTCCAAGAGAATATCACCAACCTAACAATATAAATGAATTCATTGAAAATATAATGCACCCATGGATTTCTTTTATAGCATAGCTTTGAGGTATTATGCAACCAGTTCTTAGTGTGAATAAGGGGCCCTTTAGGTCACCTTCAGGTCTTTGACCAGCCCCCCAATTGGATTCAACCAAGATTTGGATGTCAAATCGACTTGGAAGATGAACCAGAAGTGGGTGGAAGGCCGACCAATATCATAAATGTGTCATTTTGAGGTGTGTGTGACTTTTTGCGTCCATAGTCATGCATCGAGCGCGGTGCACTTTTTTGACGTTATCTGACTGTCGCACATGCACGCGCACATTGTGTATTTTTAGCACATGCTGATTTTATTGTTGGTTGTATAGTTTTGGACCTTTTGGAGATGCATTTTTGGTCCATGAGTGAACTAATGATTGTTTTGAAGATGTTGGATTCCTATAACCATTTGCGGATGAAATTACGATGATAACAATAGTTTTCTTTCCTCATGTTCATTTTTTCAACTTTGCCAATCATTCTAGGGCAATCCTCAACCTCATGACCAATAGATTTACAACAAAGAAAAATAGGACCTGTACTAGGGAATTCCTTAGCAATATGTCCCAGTCTTCTACAGTTATAACACAGTGTCAATCCTCTCTTTCTTTTAAATAATCCCCAACCTTTCCTGTACTGCACACTGGGATCACAGTGATGGACCTACAATCTGCAAAAGTTCTTTCTAGGTTCTTACATACACTTGTTAGTCCAAAAATTATTTCTATGCATAGGAATAACATATCTTTCACTATCATCCCCGAGGTGTAGAACATTCGGTGATGGAGTGTGTTGTTAAGGCACTCCGTGATGTTAAAGTCATTGGTTCAAAACCTGCGAGGACAAAAACTCCAGCCATGTTAAGTGTTGGTGTGGCTCAACCCGGGTGTGATCCCCTGGTGATTTTGACAGCTTAGATGCCCCTGAGTCGGGGTTTCCTAGCCACAGGTTAGTCCCACATGTCATGGAAAAACTAACAAACAAAACAAAAACATATCTTTCACTATCTCTATCAACTTTATTCAGATCGACTCTTTCTTCTATGTGTGCCCTAGTTTTCAGACTAGGACAAAATCTAATAAACATACCTAGATTCATACTTTCGAAGAAAAAATTTCCACTTATATTACCTTTACCAGAGCACAAATTTTTAAGATCTTACCTCTTTTCTTCAGATCGACTTTCTTTCTTAGCACAGAGCTTCGCAAATCAAGTAGAATATTGTGCACTACAGCAACAGATCTACGCACAGAGCTTTCTCTTTTATTCAGTGCCCAACAATCACAGTTCCAGGTCCCGACAATGGAACTATTTCTTGGCACATAAGAAGACCCAGGTTTCAATGCTTCAACAATGCACCAACAAAACCCTGACTACCGACCCTTTTGACAACACCTGTGAAGCAGATGAAGTATCACACGAGGTAGAGGCAGGGGGGTTGCAAGACTCAGGTGTCTACAACCTAGCTGGGACACAGATCTGTGATTACAATACATGACAGAGCACTTATCCAATAACATGCATTAGTTCTTAAACCTTATTCACAATGCAGGTTAAACCCTTATTACATATCAACGCAGTAATAATCAAGATTAAGCACATCCAATCATTTAGCACATAACATCAACTCGGACCTAGCATTCATCATACATAAGCACTAAGAATCCATAGATCTATCTATCATACATCAAGATCATTGCACTATGAAAAATACATAAACAAAATAAACAAGATTGCATAAAGCACATCAATATAGGATATACGTGCTTCATCCCAGTGTGGGGATACATCCACCAACTTATTATCTTCTTTATTAGTCTTCAAGTTTCTTACATTCTTCTGCTCCTGTGCACAAATCCACAGAGCCAACTCTATGAAGGACAGGAGATCTGCGCGCACCTCGCCAGATCCTCCTTCCTCGAATTAGGTCAGGGCAAAAATCCTTACACAGCCTATGCACAAATCCTCTTAGAATCACTTGCACTTAGCTCTGCAAGTCTCAACATACTCTAGTCGTGCACTAAGCCAATCACCTCTTGCACTAAGTTGATTCTTGTACTTCTTACATCGCCTAGCTCCCTATTTGTACATTAAAACAAGGCCTAAACATGGGTAATCCCATGGGTTGACATCCCATACTTGTTACATAAACCCTAAAAGACCAAAAACCCCACAAAACAAGCGAGGTCATGTGATCTTCGCTTCACCTGGGTGCTCCATCTTCGACCAGCTTGTCGAAGTCCCAAAAATGGTCAAACACGACCAATGTTCTCTCAAAACTTAGTTGAGGGCCAACAATAGGTACCACCAAATACGTATCTGTCAGATATATCTTCCTCGAGCAATGATCAAGATATATTCAGAGAGGTTGAAAGTGAGACATGATGTACTAGATCTATTAGTTCTAGATCAACTAGATCTGAAAAGGTAAGGAAAATATTTTGTATACGCATGCAATTTTTTATTGCCAATAGAGGGCCATGTAATTATGATGCTTAGAGCATAGGTGAAATTGAATTTCCCTTGAGGTATAGACATCTAGTGCAAAGATGGGTACGTATGGAGCTACCTGAAGTAGACACAGATTTCTTCATCAGTGGGAGGATGTATCACATTGCTCCTTCGTCCTTACATGGATTTGGTTTATTTTCCATGGTTGGAATAAAGTTTAGATATGGCACTATAACTGAATTCATGGAGTATGTCGGATCATTATAAAAATACAATCACTGGTTAATGTTGGTCTGATATACGCGAAGTATGCGGAGATACAAAGTTGCTGCAAATTATATACAACTAGTAGATAACAATCAAAATATAGGGGCGACTATGTATATTGATGGAAGGCAAAAATCCTATGGAAACATTGCGGGCTTTATAAATAGTACACAACCAGTGGCAAAAACTAAGCAACCAAATTGCATATTTGAGGGATGTGAAGGAAATCGTATATTTGTATGTGCAACAAAAACAATAGTTCCAAGTGAAGAGTTGTTGATCGATTACAACTTAAATCGAATAGATGGAGGGGTGCATCTATGGAGGTAAATATCTTACATACCATTCAACTCAACCTTTGATCAATCATTTTTATAATTTATTGCTACAATATTTCAATTTTTTACTGCATATATTTCATTTTTCATTATTTATTTTATGATATTACTGCAATATTTCATTTTTCATTATTTATTTTACGATATTACTACAATATTTCATTTTTTTAATATTACAATTACTTTCATAATTTTTGTTGATTAATTTGTTGTGTCAACATCTGTCCAAGGTGACTGTGGAAAATCACATGCTACATCTGTCTAGGGTGACCATGGAAAGGAACCCGTTGTTCCTCAACAGATGAATGTTAAATATAGTAACAACTTATGACTACTACAACAAAATTTATGAAATTTCATTATTTATTTTCTGATATTATTGCAATATTTCATTTTTTAATGTTACAGGTGAATTTCATAACTTTTGTTGATTGATTTATTGTGTCAACATTTGTCCAGGGTGACCATGGAAAATCACACGCTACATTTGTCTCGGGTGACCATGGAAAGGCGCTCGTTGTGCCTCAGCGGGTAAATGTTAAATATAGTAACAAATTATGACTACAATAACTAAATTTCTGAAATTTCATTATTTATTTTCTGATATTACTGCAATATTTCAATTTTTTAATGTTACAAGTGAATTTCATAACTTTTGTTGATTGATTTATTGTGTCAACACCTGTCCAAGGTGATCGTGGAAAATCACACGCTACATTTGTCCAGGGTGATCGTGGAAAGACACCCGTTGTGCCTCAGTAGGTAAATGTTAAATATAGTAACAACTTATGACTACAATAACTAAATTTCTAAAATTTCATTATTTATTTTCTGATATTATTGCAATATTTCATTTTTTTAATGTTACAAGTGAATTTCATAACTTTTGTTGATTGATTTATTGTGTCAACATCTATCCAGGGTGATCGTGGAAAATCACACACTACATCTATCCAGGGTGACCGTGGAAAGGCACCCGATGTGCCTCAGCATGTAAATGTTAAATATAGTAACAACTTATGACTACAATAACTAAATTTCTCAAATGTTAAAGTTCATCTCATTAATTTTATTCATTAATGTATTATGGGATGGCCACTGTGGGAATTTACCCACTCGTAGTAGATCATAGCAGGGTGACTGTGGGAATTCACCGACCACACAACAACATTAGGTAATTGCTAGTGCTTAATAATAACTAAATTTGATTACAATATCTAAAAAAATTTGATGTTAAAATTATTTTAATTTCATTTATTGTTTGATGTTTTTAGTCTAGTACACTCTATTTAGATGATGAGGAGCTTGAGGATAGAATATTTTATTCCACTGACCCAATAGACACTTTTTTGAAGTCCTTGAAGAAGGAAAACATAGAATATCTAGCTTTGTTTCACAAAATACCCTTGACAAAGGAGGACAGGGAAAGAATTGCAGAGCTACAAAATATAATAAATTTTTTTGGGGTAAGTGGCATCTTCACATATTTTTATCAGCTATGACAATTTCATATCTGTTTTTTTGTTTTATATTTTTTATATGATCTAATAAAGTAAAGTTTTTCGTTTGTAGGAGTTTTTAAACCCCATGTCACGGGAACCTGCTGAGCCTGCAACTGCTATAGGTAACAGTGATGGTCCAATGCAACAAAAAAGTTAACAAAGAAAAGTACAAATGAGGATTTTTGACCCTCCTGAGGTCCCCCTCGAATCCATTGATGAGGGCACTAATGTTGACCGACATGACACACCGAAGCATGATGAGCCAGAGCCTGGGACTCCACATGACTATGGACATGAACATACTGTATATGGAGAGGAAGCTATTCATGGAGAGACAGAAATTAAAAGTACCATATCACTATATTTTCTTTCTGGTGGATGACGCATGTGTTCCGATTAAGATTTAGAATATTTCAGGTATTTGTTAATTAATTGATTCATTTTTATCATGAAATTGAAATGGACATTTGTTGAGATTATTATAAATTAATGGATAACATGTTTCTGCAGGAAACAATGTTTTCTATAGAAAATTGAATGACAAAGCATTGGATTTGTTTGGCCCCACCATTCACACACAGTGGAATAACCAAGATAGCTAAAATAAATATGAATTGATAGGCCACATGGTAAACTTGTTTGACAATATGTTCAACAAGAAAGTGGTTACAAAGTTAGTCGGATAGAATTTAAAATATACCAGGGCCCAATATAGGAATAAATTGCAATTAGACCTCAAGCATGAGTGCCCTCCAATGGTTCCGGAGAAAGAGTGGAAGGCCCTGATAGAGGATGAAAAGGAGAACTTGTTTAAAAAACAAGGAAGACATCCACGACCTGGTAAAGAAAGGTACAACACATGTCATATTCTTAGTGAAATATGCTCATTTATGTTTTTCTTTCTTGTTTTAAGTAACAATTCTGATATCTAACATCTTTCAAAAATTCCATATATAGGCTACTTGACACCTCCAAAGCAACCAAGGCTAGAGTGGAAAATCACGGGAAGCATAAAATAGGCCAGGGTGGCTATGGAAAACTAAAATCCTGAATCGTAGGAATTAAACAATTAACTATGGTCAATATTTATTTAACAGTAGCGAACAAATATATGTTTTTTTTATTGGTAATTTTAATGGTGTTATGCATTGCATTTAAATACGTTCCAAACTACTGCCACCGAGGAGGACCTAAATCTTGGTTTCAAGTATGGTTTTAAAAGTGTTATTGAATATCATAGAATCTTGGGGAAGACTCCAATCTCCCCAGCCACGCAAATGGAGGTAAATAAAATGAATAAGGAAACTGCAATAGTATGTTTGTAAAGTCTATTTATATTTTATTATATCACCCTTAAATAAGTATTTATGCTTGTTTTCAAGAAACAATGCAACCGCAACAATGAATCTAGTGGTATTCAACAGACACCACTTCATACTAGGGAGAACATGTCCAATTATAGTGGGGAGCAGAGTACCCATTCCAGTATGTATGCTTCAGAATTAGAAATATTTACTGTGATTGTAGATATTTATTTCTTGACTTATACTTATATATTATCTTCTTTAAATGGAAGAGCATGTAGCTCAGGAGGATGAACTATGAGAGGAACCAAGTGGCCAAGAAATTAACACACCAATTGTCACATCTACATAGACAAGTAAAGAGAAATATTGTAATGTTAATCCAAATGATAGAATTTTGAATTGCCTTATAGTGCAGTCGCGCCCTCAATGGCACGTCCGCTTCAACATGATCTTATTTTCCTCTCGGCCCGATGAACCCAAAGGTTCCTCTGATTCCCTATCAGGAATTTTCCTTACCCACAACAACTCTTCAATTGATCTCCCTTAATGATCGGGAAATCGGACTTCGCGATTTCGCGAATCTCGAGCTCACACACCTCGTGCTTCATAGTATTCTGAAACCCAATGGATAAATGCTAATTGCCTTCCTATACCTATCAGGAATCCTCCCATCAGGATTTCAACAATTATGTTTTCGAAAATAACTTACCTTGTTGATCCCCGATTTCCGATATGCCGATACGCCTATGCGCACATGTGGGTTGAATTTTCCACCTCCCGTCACTTCTTATCAGGATTTCGAGATTTGCAGGATTGTGAATCCTGGTGTCAATGGAATCGGGACTTACCTTTTCCCGATATCCGATACTATGCCACCTGTCCTCCACTAACCTTGACTGTGGCCTACATGGCCCTTCCGTCGAAATATCGTGTTTCGCGATTTCAACATGCAAGTGTTTCCTGTTCTCAGAAACATCGATTCTCCAATCTCTGACTCTTCGGGATCTCCTGACACGCGTCCCTCACGATGGACGGTTCTGGGTCTGTCCCCTCCTGAACTTCAAACCTCTCCCATGCTTACACTGTAACCTTCCTGCACCTCCATGAGATCCAACGGTCCACGGAACTTCGCGAATCCTCCTCAAGGATTTCGACGGTCCGTTCTTCTCTGTGCGAATCCAAAAAATGAAGGAGTGTATCCCTACGAGAATCATTCTCCTACACTTATCCTTTCAGTGGAATCAAAGGCCTATTCCTCCTGAGCCTTTCCACAACTTCAGTCTTCAGAAATAAACCTTACACGCACTCCTTGTGGCAAATATTCAACAACACTTAAGTGTTGAAGGCACTCAACCCTACGCACACCTGCAGCAGCATTCTTCTTATACTCTGCTCAGAATCGTAAATCTAAAACTTAGCTTGGCCTACGCACTCCTTGCACGACACTGTGCCTAACTGCCTCTTCGAGGAAATGAGCACAAAATTTACCTCTAATTGAACCCTTCTGTCAACGCACTCCTTGCAGACAAATTCAACTGCACTCCTTGCAGGAATCCTCTGGCTCAAAATAGAGAAACAATTGAAACTAATTCCTTCTTCCCTTCAAACTTCTATTCAATCCTGAAATCACATACACAGCATATAAAAGAAAATGTATAACAGGAAGCAAAAACTTATGAGCATAACATCAATACACAGAGAAACAACACAAACCATGAATTTGAATCAAAGCTTTCTTCTATTAATTCAAATGTATGTACATGGGTGTTCTTCATACACTATTCTCTGCTTTCTCTTCTGCTCCTTCTGAATGCTCTCTAATCTTAGGGGTTATTGTTACAATGTACAAAGGAGGGTGTCTATATCCGTTTTCCCTCTTGGGTTCTAGGCTATCAAATATAGAATTAAATTCCTATCTAACTGCATTAACTCTATTACATGCTGACTATCTACCTAAAGGACGAGAGTTATCCGCCCAAGGTCCATTACAATACACAAAGGTGCCTCATCTTAAATGATTCATTTAAGATTTACACAACAGTCCCAAAGAATTTTCAAAATTTGTGCTAGCTTGTCCAACTGTCTCCCGCTTTGTACTAGCTCGCTTGATGTGCTAGCGATGCTCCTGCATCATACTCCTCGGCTTGAAAATTTTCATGGGCTCTTTTCCTTGAGCTCCTGCATGGTCTATCCATGCTTCTGTATCTCTACTTTGCTCTCCCAGCTGGCATCTTCTAGTAGGTGGCCTTTCCATTTGACCAGATACTCGAAGTATTCTTTCCTTCGGGTCTTCTTACCTACTCTCTTATCTAGTGCGCACTCCATCAGTGGCTTCTCTGCAACTGGCAATTGTTTCACCCACTGGATTATTGGTTCCTCGATTCTAGTCTTTGCTTCTCTAGCCTTGTATGGGTATAAATCTGCGATATTGAATATCAGAGATATTCCGATTCCATTTGGTAACTTGATCTCATAAGAATTTTCTCTGAATCTTCTCAATATATTGCATGGTCTGATCTTCTTCATTTTCAGCTTATTGTATGTTCCCCTTGGGAACCTTTCTTTCCTTAAATGTGCCAGAACTAGATCTCCAAATTCAAACTGAAGTTATCTTCTGTGTTGATCTGTTCTGTGCTTATACTCTTGATTTGTTTTCAACAGTTTCTCCTTCACCCTGCTGTGAAGTTCTTTCATTTCCTCAATGACTTCTTCTGCACTAGCGCTGCTAGTAGCAGTCTATTCGGAATCCCTCAGTTCAGATACTCCTCTCGGCTATATCCCATACACAACCTGAAATGGAATTTTCCCTATGCCCCGATTCATCGAATCATTGTATGCAAATTCTGCTTGTGGTAATATGTTGTCCCAGCTGCTATGGTGCTCTATCACCAAACTCCTCAGCAAATCTCCCAAGCTTCTGTTGACCAATTTCGTCTTTCCATCCATCTGCGGATGATAAGCAGAAATAAATGCCAAGTTAGTTCCTAGATTCTTCCATAACGTCCTCCAAAAATTCCCTATGAATTTTGTGTCTCTGTCTGAAACTATACTTTTCGGCAATCCATGAAGTCGAATGACCTCCTTGAAAAACAGATTTGCGATATGAGTCGCATCACTGGTTTTTTGGCATGGAATGAAATGTGTCATTTTAGAAAACCTGTCCACCACCACAAATATTGAATCAACACCTCTTTGTGTCTTTGGCAACCCCAATACAAAATCCATGCTTATGGCTTCCCATGGCCTCTCCGATATGGGCAATTGCTGATAAAAACCTGCATTTTGTTTTCTTCCCTTCTAATGTTGGCAAACTCTGCATCTGTCAATGAACCTCTTGACATTTTCTCGCATTCCCAGCCAAAAATATGACTCATTCAGCTTCGTGAATGTTTTGTCATGGCCAAAATGCCCTGCCAATCCACCACTATGTTTCTCCTTCAACAAGTTCTCCCTCATGGAGAATTTTGGAATACACAGTTGATTGCCTCTGAACAACAAACCTTTCTGGGTCACATAATCTATCCAAGGACTCCTATCTCTAAGAATTGGATTCTCAGCTGCTTCATACGCTTCTACAAAATCTGCATCTTTTGCATACATGTCCCTGAGATTTTCAAAACCCAACGTTTTGACTCGAAACTCCTGCAACAACAAACACTTCCTGCTCAGAGCATCAGGCACTTTGTTAGCAGTACCCGAAATATTCTTAATCACAAATGTGAAATTTTGCATATACTCTACCCATTTAGCATGTTTCTGATTCAACTTCTCCTATTGAGTCACAAATTGTAATGCATGATTGTCACTATACAAAACAAATTCTTTCGGGATCAAGTAATGCCTCCACTTCTTTAGTGCTTGTATGATAGCGTAAAATTATTTATCATACATGGAGTATTTTAGTTTTGCCTCATCGAGCTTCCCACTGAAATATGCAACTGGTCTGTCTTCCTGACTCAAGACCGCTCCTATGGAAAACCCACTTGCGTCACATTTCACCTGAAATGTCTTCATGAAATCCGGCAACACCAACACTGGTTGCTCCATGATCTTCTTCTTCAATAGGTTGAAGTTTTTCTCAGCCTCAGTTGTCCAATGAAAATATTTATGTCACTTCTTCATTGTATCCATCATCGCTGCACTAATTCCATTGAAATTCCTGATGAATTTTCGGTAGAAACTAGCCAAACCATGAAAAATTCTCACCTCGAAAATATTTCTCAGTGATGGCCAATTCTTGATTACCTCCACTTTATCCGGATCCATCCTCAACTCATTAGCCAAAATAACAAACCCCAAGTAAACAAGATCTGTCTTCATAAATGAGGACTTCTTCATGTTTATCAACAACTTCTCCTGCTGTAGCTTCCTCATCACAATGGCCAAATGCTTCAGATGCTCAGCCACTGATTTACTGTAAATCAGTATGTCATGCAAATATACGATGATGAACTTCCCGATGAATTCCCTCAGGACTTCATTCATCAACCTCATAAAGGTACTTGGTCCATTCGTCAAACCAAATGGCATGACTAACCACTCATACAGTCCTTCGTTGGTTTTGAAGGCTATTTTCCACTCATCGCCTTCCCTCATGCGAATCTGGTGGTATTCGCTTTTCAAATCTATCTTTGAAAAATACTTTTCCCCACTCAGGCAATCCATTAGATCATCCATTCTCAGCAATGGAAATTTGTACCTGATGGTTATCTTATTTATCGCTCTTGAATCGGTACACATTCTTTAGCCTCCATCCTTCTTTGGGTTGAGTACTATTGGAACAACACACGGACTCAAGATTTTTCTGACTAATCCTTTGTCCATCAACTCCTGGACCTGCTTCTTAACCTCTTCATTTTCTTGCAGCATTAATCTGTACGCAGCTTTATTCAGAAAACTGGTTCCTGGTATGAGATCTATATGGTGACTCACACTCCTCATTGGTGGCAACGAATGAGGTAATTCGTCCACTATGATGTCAGCGAACTCTTCCAGCAGTTCCTGAATCTCATCTGGTAAATCATCCATTCTTATGCTAGTCAGAACGATCCTCAACTTCCTGACCACAAAGAACTGTGGATCTTCCTTCTTCTTAACCTCTGTAAGAAGCTCCTTCCCACTCATGAGAAGTACTATGTTGCTTACTTCTGGCTTCACTTATTTATCCTTTATCGAAAGCAACATATGGGTTCTCCCATTCTTCTCCAGGGTATATGTGTTCATTCTCCCATCATGAATCACATTTCGGTCATATTTCCATGGTCTACCCAACAATAGATGACAAACATCCATGAGAATAACATCACATAAGATTTTATCATTATACCCTCCTATCTTGAATTCAACCAAGCATTGTTTAGTAACAGTTACCTGGTGTCCTTTTTGTAGCCACAAAACTCTATATGGGCTTGGATGATCAGTCATCTCCAGCTCCAACTTCTCTACCATTTCTATAGATACAAGATTATCCGTGCTACCACTATCAACAATGACCTTGCACACCCTATCCTTGGTCTTGAAATTTGTTCTTAACAGTCTGGTCCTTTATACTTAGCTTTCCACCTCCTTCTCGAGTGTCAAAAGGACTTTTCGCATCATTAATGACCTTCCGCCTTATGCGTCTTCGGCCTCAACATCCCGCCTCTGCGCTTCGGTGATGTGAGCTTCTCCAATGTCCTTCTTTTTCTCTGGACACTCAAATGACCTGTGCCCATTCTTACCACACGTGAAACATGTGATTACTCTGCCTCTTCCTCTTTCTCTGCCTCTGGTACAAGGAAAAGTGTTTCCATCAGCATATCCTCCAATCTTCTTTGTATGATGTCCTCTCTATTCAACATGTGGCCCTCTCTGTGAGGTTCCACCTCTTTCTACCTTACCTTGAGGTTTCTTCCATTCCTCCTTGGGCTTCTGGTATTTGTCCTGGGCAACTGCTTTGCCTCTGGGATGACTTCTGCCTCAGCCTCGCTGACCTTTCTTATGGCTCAGTTTTTCCTCAGCTTTCAGAGCCATCTGATAAGCATCCTCCACCGTCCTGATGGTAACCATGCTCAATTCATCCTGAATTTTGTATCTCAGACCATTCAGGTATTTGGCAACCTTCTCATCATCACTCTCCCAATGACCTGCTCTGATGTTCAGTCGATAGAATTCCTCAGTGTATTCTTTCACTGTCATCAACTTCTCTCTCAGGTTCTGCATTCTCCTGAACAGAGTAATTTGATAGTCTCTTGGGATGAACTTTGCCTTCATCTTCGCGATCATTTGATCCCAATTCTTAATCTTCTGCTTTCCTTTGCAACATCTGTCAGCTTGTAGCTCATCCCACCACAATGCTGCATGTCCTTTCAAGCACGTGACAACATGTCTAACCTTCTTATCCTCTTTGATATCTTCATAATCGAAGTAGGTATCAAGAGCTCTAATCCAATCTAGTAGCTCCTCTGCATCCAGATTTCCCTCATAGACTGGAATGTCCATCTTTGCTTTCGCACCCATCCTGGTGATAGCTTTAATTAGACGTTCATTTGTTGCATCCTCAACTACAACTTCCTCTTCTCATTCAGCCTCGACTTCATCTTCTGAATCGCTGAAATCCACTACACTAACTATGAATCTTTGCGGTGTCTCCATATCCTCGAGTCTTTCTCGGAGATCTCTCATCTGTCTCTCCATTTCTGGATTTCCTACCAGCCTGCCTCTTCTCCGCACCTCCCTGTCCTTTGGGTCAGGTGATTGTCTTTCTCTTCTGGGAGGCAGGCAATTTCTTCTTCTCTGCTATAGAAAGCAAAGAAATATTCCCACTCTGATACCACTTAGTGCAGTCGCGCCCTCACTGGAACGTCCTCTTCAACAGGATTTTCTTTTCCTCTTGGCCTGATGAACCCAAAGGTTCCTCTAATTCCCTATCAAGAATTTTCCTTACCCACAACAACTCTTCAACTGATCTCCCTTAATGATCGGGAAATATGACTTTGTTATTTCATGAATCTCGAGCTCACACACCTCGTGCTTCACAGTATTCCGAAACCCGATGGATAAATACTAATCGTCTTCCTATACCTATCGGGAATCCTCCCGTCGGGATTTCGACAATTATGCTGTCGAAAATAACTTACCTTGTTGATCCTTCTTAACTAATTCCTTCTTCCCTTAACTAATTCCTTCTTCCCTTCAAACTTCTATTCAATCATGAAATCACATACACAACATATAAAAGCAAATGTATAACAGGAAGCAAACACTTATGAGCATAACATCAATACACAACAAAACCAACCAAACAACACTTGCCATGAATTTGAAACAACAGAAACCATGAATTTGAATCAAAGATTTCTTCTATTAATTCAAATGCCTGTACATGGGTGTTCTTCATACACTATTCTCTTCTTTCTCTTATGCTCCTTCTGAATTCTCTCTAAGCTCAGGGGTTATTGTTACAATGTACAAAGGAGGGTGTCTATATATGTTTTCCCTCTTGGGTTCTAGGCTATCAAATCTAGAATTAAATTCCTATCTAACTGAATTAACTCTATTAAATGATGACTATCTACCTAAAGGACGAGAGCTATCCACTCAAGGTCCATTACAATACACAAAGGCACCTCTTCTTAAATGAGTCATTTAAGATTTGCGCAACAGTCCCAAAGCATTTTAAAAATTTGTGTTGGCTTGTCCAGCTGTCTCCTGCTCTGTGTTGGCTCGCTTCATGTGCTGGCGATGCTCCTGCACCACCTTAGATGGAATAGCAAGAAGAATCCTTGGCATGGATTCACACATGAAGCAAAGATGCCCTCAACATCAACATCACTAGGAATCATGAATTTCCTTATGATTTTAGGTTTTCTCTTTCTGTGCATCTGTATATAATTAAAATGATACTCATCCTCAACCCCTTCATGCTTGTGTTAATTAGGTCCATTACACGTCGTACCTCCTTGAAAGGCTCTGTCCTTGATGTAGGATAAGGGATTAGTGCTAGACATCAAATTTGTGCATGAATCGACAATAAATCATATTCTTCATTAGATACAATACTAAGGCTTATGTGTATCATGAATATGGGGACTTCTATAGCATATCATTGTAAGGCTTCTGTAGAATATCATTGTTTTCAGAGACTAGAAAACTATCAAGTTTTTTTTTTTTTAAACCTACAGAAGTTGTCACTATAGCGACATATGTTCATCACAAGTATGACATATGCGTCATGAGCCATTGGTGGGTTTTATACTCTTCCATGGAACTTCGTTGCTATTGCCATGTGCCATCGTCTGTATAGCGATGCATGTTTTTCGCAAGAAGGTGTACATCTCTTCTTATTTCCACGAATACATAACTCCTTGTGACGAACTTGCATCTCTATAGTGATGAACATTCATGGTAAGAAGTTAAATATTTTCTATGGGATTCCATCTTTCCACATATGTTCTTCGATCTACTGACAATAGTTTGTCACAATTACAACAATGTGAACAAAAAAATTTAACATAAAATATTTAGGATGATGACACGTGGAGGCCTAATTTCATCATTGTTTCCATGAATAATTTTAGTGCGTGGATATAGTGACGTAAAAATTTCCACGAAAAATATTGTTTTCCTTCGTGGAAAGTGCGAAAGATATGTGTGGAAATAGCAACGAACAACCGTGGAAAAGTTTTTCATATGTAATAGTGACATGAAACAGATTTGGAAGACTCCTTGGATGACCTTGATGGAGTGGCTACTTCTTTTCCTTTACCCTTCATAGGCTTGGGAATATCGGTTTTCAACCTCTTACTAGCATGAGATGACTGCACTGGCGAGACAACATGATCATCTTGGGAAATTTGATTTTTCGGCTATGGAAGAGGGGGTAATGCCAAGGATGCAGTGGGCCAACCATGGTGGTGAAAAATAGGATGGTGGAAAATATCTTTCCAACCGTCATTGGCAGGCAGTTTTGGTCCCATCGACACATGAGGAGAGACTCAGACACCAGAGAAATTTTGATGTGCTTGGAAGGGATTTCTTTCGGGTTGGGGCTGGAGGATTTCATGGCCAACTAGGTTGAAGAAACCAGGTTGGAAAAGATGGTTTAATTTTTTTGGATCAACATCAAGATGTATGGAAAACCGAGGTCTTCTATGACCCCTCTTCCAATTCCATCTGCCTTTATTTTCTCTTCCCTTACTGCCTCTACTGAAGAAATTCATTCTGAAGCAATGTTCCAATTAGTTATGAAAACTCTTGGAAGTCCATGCATCAACCCTACCTAAATAAAATCAAATTTTGTCTCTATCATTCTCAACATAAGCACATGCAATCAATCCTTTCATCATACTACTCAAATTAATAATTAATTTATATTGAACATTGAATGATAGGATTATTGGGAAGATGAGGAGTTGATAATGAATGAAAAGTGGTAGCATGGACAGGAACCACCAACGGATACTATTCAGGAAAACACAGATGCAACTTCCATATCAAAACAATACTTCCATTTACAAATTTCAAATGTCATTCACTTCCTTTTCCTTTTTATTATTTCTTTTGAAATGCCATTCAAAATAACAGAACATGGAATTAAAATGAATCTGGGAAGACTGTGGGCTTGTAAGAAGTGAAAAGTGGTATAATGAATGAGAAATGAGATGGACATTGTTTCATTAAATAAAATAACATTTTTTTTTAAATGGCATAGTCTTAATTGCCAAAAAAAAGAATTTCAACTATAGGCAATCTCAAAGTTAAAGATACACCAACTTTCATATCAAACCCAAAAAAAAACTCCGGGAATGTCAAACTCAACCATTGTATTTTCTATCCTTTCTTCATCATGTTTGATTGAACAACAACACAATTTATATACAGACTGTCCATAATTCCAACTATCAACAATCATATACAGAGAACTTAGAGTAGACATGAGGAGGCCAAGAATAAGAACATGGAATCAAACTTAATCATTCACATCAACCAATTTCAATTGTTTCACAATGGACTAGGTTTGAGACCCTTTATTCTATTAGCTAGTCACTTTTTATTTTTATTAAAAATCAACTGACTGCAATCATTACCGAGCCAAAACAACTATAACCAAATTATTCCCACTGTACAATTTATTTATTTTATTTGCAGAGTTATTTTCATATGATGGACTATCAACCGAGGCATTCCATTAATTAAAATAGACCACATCAAGCACACAATGGAGTGTAACATAGGCCAAAAAATATTCAACATATGAGGTTGGTATCTACTTTTAGTATTTTCTATGTGACAAGTTAGGTTCGAAACCCTGGTGTTCTTTTCTTGTATTCACTATATAGCCTTCAAAACAACCAAAAACTCCCACGGGTAGTCAACTAATGAACCAAGTTTCAATGCAAGAAACAAATCTCTCTATTGTCGGGTCAACACATAGCCAATTCAAAACCCAAGTTCAAGTTTACACAATTATGAAGAGAGAAAAAAATGTCTGAACAACCAGGTGGGTGAGAGAATTCTACAAGTGGGGTTTGTGACATGAAACCAAAACCTCCCACAATTTTACAACAAGGTTTGACATAGTCGCTTCCAAGGTGGTCACGAGGTAAAAACCCATATTTTCATACATTCAATTTGTGGAATGGAAAATCGATGGGGCCACAACCCTCTCGTGAATAGAGAAGGAGGTAAGAATAACCACATTAAAAGAAACTATAACTAACTATCCCTTTTTTTCATCATAAAACCCTCCAGGATTCTATCATGGGGCATGGGTGATAAGAAAATAAAATTGCCATAATTTTATCAACATCAAAGAGCAACAACAACCAGTCATTCACCTTGGGTGCAACCATAATCGAATAAATTCAACATGAAGGAGAATTAAACAAATTTCAATTTGCAACATTCGAAACACCAACCAAATTCATTTGCAGATACATAGTATACATTCAACCACTATATATTTTAGAAAAAAAAAACACTTTGAATACGAATTTTAAGAGCCAACACATATATTCTATCCAAAGTGAGGTTATAATGATGAATGGAAGGGCGAGAGCCACCATACCTATGAGGAATGCATCTAAAAGAAACAAATACCACCACTCTTCTCGTAACCACTGAGCGAAATGGAGGTAAACTAACCAGAGAAACCAAAATGCATGACAAAGTGAGGGTAGTGAGCTCGAGGTGGGGTAAGAACGACATGCGGTAAATGCACGTTGATTCTCCACCTTCTCATTAATTTCCATCAAACATAGCTAGGGTGGAATACATTCAAAACTCCATTAAACACATTAATCAACCATATTCAAATCCAACATGTCACTTCCACTTTGCAAAAGTGAAACGAAAACCCTCATATACCATAGTTTTACACCAGCACCATAATATAACATGTTTCATATTCATTTCTAACAAATTCCGACTTGCAAGGATCGAATTGACCTCAAACAATTGCATAAACCATGACTATGGTCCACCAAACATAACCAATTACCATGAATGCAATATGTTATAACCAATGTGAGTTGAGTTGAAGTTCAAATTTTAATCATAGATGTATAAAAATCATAACCAAAGTGATTGTCAATTTATTTTGAATTTTAAATTTCCAACCCTTATAATCATTGATTGCATGTAAAAATTTGTTTGAATTCATGTTTTCTTCTCAAACTATAAAATGATTCGTAAAGTCATCATGAGAACAATTCATAAAAGCGTTTCTTTTTCACCATGATTTAAACAAGGGGGTCCCACATATCTAGTATATTATTAAGTATATGTATATAAATAATAAGTCATTGCAACCCACTTGCAAGAAGGGGTATTATGTCGCACTTTTGGGCGTCAACAATGTGGTCTAGTCTGTCTCATAGGGGGGTACTTACCTCATTTTTTGTACTCCTGAAGAATGTAATGTGGGCAATGTAGATTTTGCAGAAGAATGAAT
>ML789256.1:582314-598766 GCA_009831015.1 Picea engelmannii
GTACAGTGGAAAGATATGACTCCAGCAGATGCCACTTGGGAACCAGCTACCATTCTGCAGCAGTTTCCACATCTCAAGCCTTGAGGACAAGGCTATTTTTAAGGGGGCGGACATGTTAAGGTCCTAACCCGCACATAGGTAGAGAAATGTATTCGGATGTAATAAAGGTCAATATTAATAAGACCTTTCAATAAAATAGAATAAAGCATATGTAAGAAGACCTAATAGAAGCTTCCTCTTCTAGAAGGATCTTCCTCTAGATGCTTCTTTTTAGTATAAATAGGAGTCGAGGGTATGAGAACCCTAGCTTGGATATTATTGTAACAGAGTGTTGCTCGATTGGAGGTTGCCCCCTCGAAGAGGCCTGTGAACATTGCTATCTGATTCAAAGTTCTATTTCTGTTTCTATTTCGTATATCATTTCTGTGTATTGTGAAGATTATGCTGGATATTTTACTGTTATTATGTCATTTCTAGCATTTCGTTTCTATTCTGCATATTTTATATATATGGTATCTTGCAAATGGTATGTACTATACTAGACATTTCACATGCAGTGGGAGCTTTGAGTAGGTATATGTCAAAACCAAGGAAGAAACATTGGACAACAATAAAAGGGTTTTTAGGTATTTGCATAACACTACTAGTTATGGATTATGATATCAAGGAAGACTAATATTTGACAGAGTGATGGATAGACATGGTTTTTTTGATGCAGTATGGGATGGAGATATGGATAACAAAAGATATGCAAGTGGGTATGTGTTTAACCTATTTGGAGGAGCAATATGTTGGACGAGAAAAATATAGGTTCTAGTGGAACTCTCAACTATAGAAGTTGATTAGATGGCATACACTCATGCAAGAAAGGAAGAAATATGGTTACACAGATTGTGTTCAGGTTTGGGTAGGTACAAAAAGAAATAATTTTAGATTGTGACAATCAGAGTGCAATATTTCTAGCAAAGAACCCAACTTATTATTCAAATACAAAGCATATTGATGTTCAATATCACTTTTTTGGCACAGGGGCAGGCCCAGGGTTCAACGCTTAACAACGCACCAAACAAACCTAACTACTGGCCCTTTCAGAAACACCTACGAAGAAGGCGAGGTCTCACCCAAGGCAGAAGTAGGGGGGGTTACAAGACGCATGTGTCTGTAACCAAGCTGGGACACAGATCCATGATAATAACAATTCACAGGGTATTTTTTTAACGCTTAGGAATTGACATACATTAGTTCATTAACCTTATGGACATCATAGAACATAATCTAAGATAGATCTCGCGTAGTAATAACAAAATATTATGCACCTTAAACACTTATCACTTAGCACTCTAAATCAGATCTAGCATTCTAACATAAGCAAATGAAATTAAGCAAAACATAGATATTTATTACACATTCTAATCTAAGCACTAAGAAAAACATAACAAAGATAACATTGCACAAAGAAAACCATAAGACACTAGATCTACGTGGTTCATCCCAGTGTGAGGCTATGTCCAGTAACTGCTTCGCCTCTTTATTATTCGTCTGAATCTTACAGTCATTCACTCTTGTGCACTAAGCCACAGAGTTGAGCTTCACATAGGACATGAGATATGTGCACTAAGTACCATATCCTCCTTCCAAAACTAAGTCAAGGCACAGAGCCAACTCTCTATCAAGCACAAAGCCTTAACACACATGCAATCCTTTGCACAAAGCCACTCGGACCACTTGCACTTATCTCCAAAGACTACTTGAGCTACTACTTTTACAATGCCTTCTCCTTTATTTATACTTTTACAAACCCTTACAATAATGCCTAAATATGGGAAAAACCCCATGGTCCAACATCCCATAAACCAATTACAAAAAACCTAGAGGACCCCTTACTGGGTCCACATATCTTGTAAAATCAGTGAGATCTGTGATCTCAACTCCTCCTGGGTGCTCCTTCCTCGACTAATGTGTCAAATTCCAAAAGTGGGTCAACTCTAACCAAGGTTTCCTCAAAACTTGGTAGAGGGCCAATAAGCCCCCAACACTCACCTGTGATGCGTCCCGAGTCACTCAAGATTAGATATTGTTGCTTTGAAGGCCTTGATCTTAAATCGAGCTTCCTTGACTTGTTTCTTCGCCTGAGCCTCCTTCTCAATGAGCTCTTGGATTGTCTACTCTGTAAAATTCCCTTCTAGGTGTTGTTCTACTGATGCAACTACTTGGTCCAATTGTGAGCCTTGTCCATAAATCTCTTCGAACACCTTACATGATTCATCCTGCACAGGTTACAACTTCTACATGACTTCCATTACCTTTCCCTGGAGGGAAGTGATCTATTGTTGTACTGCACACTGCTCCTAGGAACTCTTCATTATTTCAACTTCGGTGAGAAGCTTCATATGCGCCTACATGGAAAATGCCTATTGTTGTGCCTCATGTAACTACGCTTCCAACTTTCTTAGCTCTGGATCCCCAGGGAGGCGTTCATATGTATGTGCACTTCTATCACTCAGATTTTTTGATTCCAAGGTGAGGGATCTTATCCTTACTACTGTGTTCTTAGATGTCTCCTCCCTCTAGTCACACACCTCTAGCGGGGTGCTTGGTATTTCTTGGGCCTCCAATTCTATTATTCTAGCCTGAGGTTGTTGGAGGGTCTCAGTGAGCTTCACTATTTGAGCTTCGACCGGTTCCTGCTCTTCCCATACCAACTGTTTGCACCCAATTCGTCACTTGGTGAGAAAATAAAGGGTGCTTACATGCCCAGTTGGGTCTTGCTGAGCATGACAGCTGTAGAGGAAAGGGTTAGAGAAATAAAAACAAAACTATAATCAAGAATTAAACTAAAACAAACTAAAACTATGAGCATATGGAAAAACAAATAACAAAGACAACAAGACCAATATCACCAATGTTTTGAGCTAGTCTATTGATGAAATCAAAGCACAATGAAGAAAGGGAACTGTGGTTCCTTCTTCCACCAAAAGAAGGCTCTTGAGGCCCTCACAAACTTGCTCTCCTTACAATAAGAAAATGAGAATGATGGTGAAAGAAATTCAAGCACATTCACTCAATGGAAAGGTGAATGGTTCAATGAAATGGTGCTAATGTGTTATTGTCAAGGAGTGAGTCCTTAAAACAATCTAAGCAGCATAACATTACATGAAATTCCTTGAGAAAATGATGTTTCCTCATGGCTTTGTATAGCATAGCATTGGGTGATTATGTAACCCCTTTGAAGTGTGAAGAGGGGCTCTTTAGGGCTTCATTAGGTCTTTGACCAGCCTACCATGCGGATTCAGCTCAGATTTGATGGTCAAATCAGGTTGGGAGCTGGTCCATAAGTGGTTGGGAGGCCGACCAATTCAATAAATGCGCCATTTAGCAGGTGCGCGGGTTTTTGTGCTAACAGTCGCGCATCGTGCGCGCATGTGCACATTGTACGTTTCTGTTACGCGCATATGCGTGCGCACCCATCTTCTGTAAAGTGCCCTTCAATTTTTGGTTACTTTGTATCGTTTTTGACCCTTTTGCAATGCTGTGAAACTAATTCAGTGCCATGAATGACTTCATTCTTGTTTTGATGATGTTGAGTTCTTGTCGCCACGTGTGGACGAAATTTCAGTGATAACATATGCCCCTTGATGGATGAGGTTAGGAGCATATGTATAGCCGAAATCCATCAATGTTTCTTTTACTGATAATGTTGTGGTAAGAGAAAGCAAGAGTGGGACCGTGTAGAGCAATATTTTGGAGAAGGAAGGAACTGGTAGAACCCGACCTTCCAGACGGTGCGTAACAATATACAACTTTGTACAAACGAGGCGGGCATGCCCCATGCTCGTGTTATGTAACTCTGAAAAAATATGACTGAAGTGTTGGTGTAGACAACTGCAGTGCCCTCGGGGGCGGTAATGATAAAGGTAGAAGACAATTTCTGCAAAGGAACATACTCTGAACAATAGGCAATGATCGTGGTAACAAGCAGCGACGATGATGCGAGCATTGATGGCCCGACCAAGTTCAGAGGTCTTCGGAAAATGATAATAATAACTGCAATAGTCACAAATTAAGACCCACCGTAACATGAGAAAGTGTTGGTGTCGAATGTTATGGGGGCCAACGACAGCAGGGAGTAATGGTGTTTCACCCTGTGTCGTCTAAGATCTCTCATTGAATGGAAAATGAGAATCAAGATACTGTCGCCCTTATGGAAAATGGTGTTGATGTTGACAAAAGGGGGACGCAACTCCCAGAAGCAAAGGGCTTCATGGAATCTACTAAGGTGAGAAAGTGGCAGAGGTACATAGACGAAGTCAAGAAGTGGGAAGACTCAAGACTTCCCTTGGTTGGAGGGTGTATGATATAATACGTGGCCGCAACCGTGTGACAAGGTCAAGTGTCAGGGGGATGCCAAGACCGAGGATAAGTTGTGCTAGAGGCGGGACAAGATGAACAAATTTAGAGGGTAGAGGCAAGTGACCTGTGAAGTACTCTGAAGATATGGACGATGTCGGAAAGGGTAAATGAGAAGCAATGCTCCAACCAAAGGTGACATGGGCTGCGTGTGGCCAAAAAGGAAGCAATTCGCCAACGGTGACGACAAAAAGGAAATGACTAAAAATAAAGGTGTTTGTACAATAAATAATGAATAATTTTGGGAAAAATGTACAAATACAGAAACGGGTGCCCCAGTGTGAAATGAGTGCCACGGGGAGGGCAAAAATTTCTTGGAAAACAGATGAAGGGTGGGGGCCCCATTGGTGAGTTTCTGTATGAGGTAGGTGAAATGAATATGGGTTCGCAGATGGGCAAACTGAGGGTGGATGAAATGGGGGGGTTCATGATCCTGCGGAGGTGCAGGTAAAAAGAATAGAACCATAAAGAGATGATATGGGAGTCCATATGGGAAGCTAGCAAAATGAGGAGAAGAAGTATGTGGTTGATCTGCAACATGATGAAAGACTATCAGGACTCCCATCCCTAAAGGGTAATGAAGAACAACATGAGTGTCAGAAAGTGCTAAAAGGTGCTATGAATGGGACAACTCATGTGGGTGAGAATGATACCAGGTTACAGTACCGATGATGCAAATGGAGATGTGAGTACTGCAGAGTCGGGGATGATGGTCCTAAAGGTAAAGATCAGAGGGTGTGACTGGAAATGGAAATTCAATACCACGGGGGAGACTACATGCCAGTGCTGAATAGATATACCTGAAGGGATGATGTCGGTGATCGATGAGAAAGTACCTGCACACAGAACAACCAAATACCCAAAGTGAACTATATCTGAAGAGAATCAAAGATATGAGCATGTTTTTGACAAATGTGACTATGCGCGTGCGTACCTGACCATGATACGGAAAAAAAGGTGCCCCGGGGGCCTAGGACAAAAAGTGACCCAAGGACAGCCGTGATGTAGGCAGTGGGATGTTGGTCTCGTGGATGAAGACGGTTTGGAAAATGGACACCGTGGGCTCCTGGAATGTTGAATGGAAGTTTGGCAAAAGGCCTATATATAGCTGTAGGGCCCACATTGCCACCTCATTTGTACCTGCCGCTATAGTGACTAGACGAGCAGATTGCAGAGGAGATTTGGAGTTTCAGGAAGCACGAGGTATCCGATCGACGGTGTGCGAGTCTCAGGTTAGTGGTTTGATCATCCTGCATAGAAATAGGTTTCCAATTTGTGGGTAGGGTAGGTACGGGGGGGCGTATAGGGGTTTTGAGGGGTTTTTTGGTAGGTTGTGGGCCCACATGCCCGGGCGATTCAGTGGAAGGTGCGCATACGTGTGCGCCTGTTCACTGAATAAACGCACATTGGTGCACGTGAGGGGGAATTTAAGGCGCGGCCTAAGGGCGCGCCTGTGAGGTGGACAGGCACGCAGGAGTGCGCACCTGTGGGGTGAACAGGCGTGCACCAGAGCGCGCCTGTGGGTTTGATAGGCACGCCCTAGCACGCGCCTGTATGGTGAACAGGCGCACTCACGAGCGCGCCTATGGGAAAAATAGGAGCGCATACGTGCGCACCTGTATAGTGAACATGTGCGCATTTGTGCGCGCCTGTGGGTGGTAAAAGCGCGCCTAAGAGGCAAGGTTGAAGGGTAAAAAGGGAGTCTTTTTGATGCATTGGATGGTTTCATAAGCTGATATAGGACTCTGTGTTGTGTGCAGGTGGCTAGCAGTGACTATGGATGTCCGGTGGCGTGAGCGAGACTAGTCGCAGTTGCGAGATGCTGTGGCCAATGCAGGGCCTGCGGTTCGAGCAGCTTTAGCAACCAGTGGGTTGCTAAAGTTTTTTGAGTGCCCGTTGATATGGGCACAGGAGTATTTACTGCAGCTCCTGCTCCATATGTGGAGTCTCGAGCTGCACTGCTTCCTCGTGTGAGGAGAGAAGATCCCCTTCACTGCGGTGGAGGATATCTATTTTTTGACTGGGCTCCCCTTCTGGGGAACACTGCTGCCGACAGAGCCTATGTTGTCGAGGGATACACACCTATGAGAGATCGTCGAGCGATACTGCTCAGGAGAGAACTACATGTCTGTGACTGTAGTGATTGTGAGTGGTCTGGATTCCCTAACACATCGTTTCATAGCGGCGATGATTGTTCACGTGTATGGGTCACTTGCGACCCAACGGATTAGTGGTGGCTAGATATTGGTGCTGGAGAGGGTGGTGGTGGGCCATGAGCGCTTCGCATGGGGGCTTACGCTGCACGCACAGATGATCGCACAGTTGGACAATTGTCAGTCCACAGGTACCGGAGAGTTTTCTTTCGACTCGATCCTGGTAGCCTGGTTCTTGGAGAGGGTGCCTATATTGCACCCGAGGGTGCTACTAGAGGCACCAGGGGCACGAGATCCGCTCTTGAGGTGGTGGTCATCAGTTTTGGTTTGCCACGGTGGTGGCGAAGGTGGGTATTATTTCACGGCGTAGGCGGCGCAGATATGGCGGCAGATGCCGCAGGTCATACTCTGGTACTCGTATGCTGGGGTGGATTTCCGGGGGGACCTGGACATGGTGTTGCCTCTTGGGGAGGTTTTTGACCACCGAGGTATGTTGTGGTTTTGTATGTTTGGATTTATATTTATGTTTTTTGAGATATCAGTCTATATGTATGATTTATAGATACTGATACAATCTGTTGTTTGTTGTTTGGTGCATGTGCAGATGTGGAACCTCGCGGGCGCGAGGTGGAGTGGCAGAGAGCGTCGGTTCATCGAGAGTCGGAGAGACTACCGCGTGGAGAGAGGCGTCAGTGGGATGAGGTCGCGGGACGTCTAGCAAAGCCTGAGAGGGCAACGAGGAGGCACCGATTTGATGATCCTGGTGCAGGGCCATCACACGCTCCTTCGGCGGCAACCGGAGTAGATTTTGACGATATACGCCATCATCTTGAGATGGTGTTACAGGACGTGCCTGAGGGCATGTGGATCCGTATCCAGGAAGAGGGGTTCCTGGAGCAGTGCATAGGGTTACCGCCACCATGGCGGGGCATAGTGCGACGAGCAGCTGTGCTCGCCGCGATGACTAGTGGATGCCTGTCGTCGGGGCAGGAGGGTCCTACAGGTGTTCCACCACCACCGCCTGGGGAAGGTGGGGGTGGGCCACCACCTCCACCTGAGGGAGGAGCAGCTGGGGGTGCGATAGAGGCACCCTAATGGGATGTATTATTGTATACCTTTTGTTCTATATATAGGCTGGTGAGCCAATTTTGTACCGAGGGGTGGCACTGGCCTACGGGCATATGTATTTTTGTATGTAAACAGTCGGATGGCCGGAGAGGCCTTGATATATATATATATATATATATATATATATATATGAGTATACACCTTTTTGAGATCTGGATTTTGTTTACATATGTTTTTTGTTGTTGATGATGATGTTGTCGATTCTATCTATATGTTGTGACAGGATGTATGAGATGTTTATGTATGTGTAGCTTGATGTGATATATGCCAATCTAACACCATGTTAGCTATTTTATCTGTTGTTTGATTCAATTGTCTTGGAATATGTGTAAATGTAATGGAATCAAAATGTCGAGACAATAGTCTAACCTGCAGGTATTTGCGAAAGAGGCACGGATCGCGTACACGGTAAACATTGTTGAGCTGGAGAACGACTAGTTGTGAGTCGAGGAAGATGCTAAGGTGATGAATATGATGATGCTAGGCGTCGGCCAGGAGGCCAATGACCGCAATGTATTTGGCTTGGTTGTTGGTTGCTGGTCCCAAACAGATGCCGCTTGAATGTAGCATTTTATGTGAGGGGGTGTATAAAGCCCAAGCCGCCGAAGCGAGATTTTGTGTCCAACAGCTAGCGTCGTCGGCGTACCCAATGTGGTAGTCTGGTGGAGGAAGCATCTGTTAATAGCACAAAGGATAGTTTAGACGAGAGAGGTGAGAGAAAAAATATTAAAAACACTAGAAAAAGAAATAACCTAAAGTAGTCTGACTACGGTTTAAGCATAAAATTTCTTGAGGTATAACCCATTGATGGGTTCCTTGAGTGAGAGACCTTCAGGGGAGGCTAGGATATATGCGCCTTTGGTGAGGCAATGTTGGATTATGTAAGGGCCATGCCAAAGTGATTCGAACTTGCCGTGGCCGAAGGTATCATGAGCGATATCATAGGCCAAGACGAGGTCACCTTCGCGGAATGAACGAAGGTTGACATGGCGATCAAAGGTAGCTTTGGATCGTTTTTTAGCTGCCTCGTTGTTCTGTAATGAATATTGATGATCTTCATCCAGTGACTCCAAGTTCAGCAAGCGCTGCTCCATTGGAGCAGTGTCAGGTAATAGCTCAATTGCGGTGCGTAGGGTGGGAATTTCTCACTCGATGGGAAGAGTTGCCTCGATCCCATGGACTAAATGAAATGGTGTGAAACCTGTAGCGGTCTTTAATTCTGTTTGATAAGCCCATAGCGTGGAAAATAACATATGATGCCAATTGGTTTTATGTTTATTAACCGTGCGCTGAAACATGGTCTTGAGGACTTTGTTCACTGCCTCGACCTGTCCATTTGATTGAGGGTAATATGGTGAGGCAAAATCATGAGAGAAGCCTAACCGAGATGAGATTTCGACGAAGATCTCATTCTTGAAGTGTTTCCCATGGTCGGAAACAAGTTGGAGTGGTACTCCAAAACGGGATATGACGTGGTTAAAGAAAAAACGCGCTACAGTGTCAGCGGTGTTGTTGAAAGTGGGCATAGCTTCGGCCCATTTGGTGAAGTAATCCACCACAAAAAAAATGTATTTGTGACCATTGTTGGAGGGGGGATTGCAAGTCATGAAGTCGATGCACCATTTACAAAAGGGGCCCGTGGTAACGACAGGGTGAAGAAGAGCGGGGGGAGCTCAGGCTTTGTTGGTGTAGAGCTGACATTGCTCACATCGTTTCACGGCATGAATGCAATCGTGGAACAAGTTAGGCAAAAAGTAACCAGCTCAGATAATTTTCTGAGCCATGGATATACCTGAAAGGTGGCCCCCAAAAGCACCGTTGTGGCAGTCATTTAAGACTTGGTCGGCCTCGTCAATAGTCAAGCAACGATGAAGAATGGTGTCGACACCCCGCTGATATAGGATGTCTCCGATGAGGAGATAGCGGGGGGCCTGATGGCTAATATGTCGACGATCATCTTGTGATAGATGGTTACCGAACTTTTGGGTTCGTAGGTAGATGAGGAGGTCTCCATACCAAGGATCATCTGAGGCGATGTAAAAGAGATGTTCGTCAGGAAAGTCGGTGTTGACAGGGGCACTAGGTGATTCAGAGGGAAGGGCCGTGACAAGTTTGACGAGAATGAGGGCCTTCTTACTCTTAGGTGTTGAAAACTCAAGGTCATATTCCTGAGGGATAACGATCCATCGAGCGAATTTGTTGTTAACTAGGTGACGGCTGAGCAAGTATTGCATAGGGTTGGAATCTGCGACGACTTTTGTGGTGCGAAGCAGAATGTAATGGCACAGTTTCTGGACTGCAAGGACAACTGCAAGAGAAAGTTTCTCTTTGTGTTTGTACTTCAAGGGTGGTCCTGAGAGGTTCTTACTAACGTAGTAAACGACATGTTCATCATTGTCATCTCCGAGCTGGATGAGGACATTGGCTACTGATACAGCTGATGTTGATACGTAGAGGATGTAGTCGCGATTGTAGTCAGGTGCACTAATTAAAGGTGCATTTGAAAGTGTTGCTTTGAGATCGTCAAACGATTGTTGGGCATAGTTGTCCCAATGAAAGGGGATATCGTGACGAAGTAAGCGAAGGAAACCATGTGCGCGTATGGCGTAATCAGGAACAAAGCGTCTAAGAAAGTTAGCTTTGCCCTGTAGACTCTGCAGTTGTCCAAAATTCCGAGGAGGTGGAATTTTGGTGATAGCTTGGACTTTGAGGGGGTCCACGGTAATACCACTTTGGGAAACGATAAAACCAAGGAGGTGCCTTATGGTGACACAAAACACACACTTGAGAGGGTTCAAGCAGATGTTATACTAACGACACCGTTGAAAGATGATTCGTAAATCATCGAGGTGTTGGGTGCGCTTCTTAGATCGAGCTGTGAGGTCGTCCAAGTAGGCGAGGATGATTGCAGCCAGATCATGAAAGATGTATGTCATGGCCTTCTGGAAAGTTGCGCCAACATTTTTTAAGCCAAAAGGCATGACACGATAGGCGAAAGTACCCAACGGGGTAATGAATGCAGTTTTATATTGATCGGCTGGGTGGATTTGAATTTGGTTATAGCCAGAGAATCTGTCCATAAAGGAGAGAGCCTCGTGGCCGGCGCAGTCGTCGATAATTTGATCGATGAAAGGCGTTGGAAAGTTGTCTTTTGGACATGCGTTATTGAGATCGTGAAATTCTATGCAGACGCGAATGGTGCCCTGTTTTTTGTCAATGGGTACAGGGTTGGAAACCCATGAAGTGTAAGAGATGGAATAAATAAATCCGGCCGTACGTAATTTGTCTATTTCAGCTTTGATAGCCACGACTTTGGATGGGTGTAGCAGTCGCTATTTCTGGCGAACTGGTGTGATTTCAGGCCAGGTGTCAATGCGATGCTCGACAATAGATGGGTCAAGGCTAGGCATCTCTGCGTATGACCAGGCAAAAATATCCCTGTATTCCTGGAAGAGAGTTTTATATGCGGCAATTTCCTGAGGAGTGCACATAGCTCCAATGATGATTTCTTCGACAACGCCATCTTTAATGGAAATGTCGGTTTTGATGGTGGGGGAAATGTTAGCCAGATTATATTCTTTGAAGGCGTCAGGGGCAGGAATGGGATTGTTGAACCAGTCGATAGGCCCGGATGGGATAAAATCTTTGGTTTCGACCGCGTAAATGGGGTTTTGGTTAGGAGGCATGAGGGCTTCCTGTGGAAGGAAGAGGGCACGATGATGGAGTGTGTCCCAGGGAGAGTCTGGACGGTGTAGCTCTTCCAGTATTTCCTTGTTGCATTGGAAACGACGGGAATATAAGGGGTCGTAAGGAGTGATCTCAGATCTAGTGTGATTGCCCCCTGCTGGGGAAGCAAGGGGAGTGGGGCGAGCAGATGATGAGGGTTCACTCGTCATGAACCATATGTTGAAGCACTTAGGGGTACCCATGGTGGTTGGATGGATAGTTTCCATAGGGGAATGAACAGGAGAGTTGGGTGGGTTACGGGGTAAATCCTCAGATACACCATCTAAGAACCACGGAGGCATTGGGAGTGCCTCAGGTTCAGGTGAAATGACATGAAAATCCTCTAGCGGTGAGGTTATGTCAATTACCGCCGCTGCGAGTTGGTGACGCAGGGTAAATTGACGTTGTCTGTATGTGAGGATTATTGGACACTGGTATGTAAAGTGAGCTAATGAATCACAAAGAGAACAAGGGCATCTCGTACGTTCATTGACTGTAGTGGTGACGTAGTGAATGTCGATGTTTGAAGAGGACATAGCAGGGCGTGGGTTGTTCTAAAAATTCTGGCATACAACAGCTAATGTTTGTTGGAAACGTGGTAGTGCTGGGCAATGATGGGTGTAATGGCCATATTCGGAATAGATAGCACACGAGAATTTAGTTCTCAAACCTTTACTACTAGTTAGTGTGGTGGTAGTGGGACTAGCAGTAGTGACGGGTGTTGTGGGAGTTTGATTGAGGGGAATCAAATTCTGTAATTCTGGTAGTGATGGGTAGTTGTTGGTTTGGTGACCCTCTTTCTCACATAATGCGCAAGGTGGTGGAATGCACGGAGTAAGTGGAGCTGTGGGCTCCTTCTTCTTTTGCCTGCCCCTAGCTGTAGCAGGGGGGGTAGGGAGTATGGGGGTAGTGGGGGTGAGGACATGAATCGTCATGGGGAGGCCTTCCTGTGGGCGAGGGACCATCTCAGGTGGATGTAAATACCACACTAGGATTGCTAACACCATATTGGGTAGTGTGAGCATTGCGGCTACCTGGAAAGATTCTATACCGAGTGGGGGGTAAAAGAAGGGAATTTGAGTGAGGGGTCGGGGAAATGTCTCCCAAATAGGATTAGGGCCCTGAGGGGGTGTGGGTTCATGGACTGTGGGGGTCAATGAGTTCACAGCAGGCTCCTGTGGGAGTGATGTTGCGACTGTTGAGACGTCAGGAATGATTGAAGCCTCCTGAGGAGGATGAGCATCCTCTGTGTGAGTTCCGTCAGATGAGATGATGCAGACTTGATTAGGGAGAAGGAGTGGTGGTGCTCCATGGTATGTCCCTAATAAGGATGGATATTTGAAAATCCCTGGACCCATCTTGACAAGTGGATATGCATCTTTTTTGGTATGGATGAGAGGAAGAATGTTATCGAGATTGGCAGATGGATTAGGCTCATAATGTGAGACTTGGTCGATGGTTACAATCTTCCCGTTGTGGGGGAACATGATTGTCCTAAAGACAGATGATGCCACTGCCTTCATCCCATACATGTAGGTACGTCAAAACAAGATATTGTAATCGAGTTGAGCATCGATAACTTCAATGTCAATGAGGATGGTTTTGCCCCCGAGTTCCACAGGGACATTTTGGAAGAGCCCTTCAAGAGATGATGGTCATCCATCATAAGCTCGTAATGTGATGGCGGAGGGTATGAGTTCTGGGGAACCAAGTTTCTTCCATATTGTTTTGGACATGATGCATGTAGATGCTCCTTCATCGATGATACACCGATGGATGGTGATGTTCTGTATTTTTACTGGTATTTGAATAGAGACCAAGGCGGGAAGACGAGGTTCATAGCTATCAAGGTCAAAGGTGATGAGTCGAGTATCAGCAGGGTCGACTGCCCCCAAGGCAGAAAGTAGTGATTTCCGCTGTGTAGGACAAGTCTGAAGGACTTCCAGAACTGACATGGCAGTCGGGGATTGTGCTAAGTCATCTACCAAGCTATAGTTATGAGCGGCCCTCGCCTGTGGGTTGTGGACATTCCTGCGCAAGGGGATGCGAGAGATGCATAATTGTGGTTCAGCGGAAGGGTGAGGGATCACCAACGGGGGTCCCGTTGGTGTCAGGTTTGTCTCAGAAGAGATAGGAGTAGACTCAGCTGGTGTCTGATACTGACGATTGTGTGTTTGCAGAAGAATTTCTTCCTCACTGGTGAGGAGAATTGTTCGCTCTACTGAATTGTTGGGATTGTGGTATGGGCCCACCTGAGGTGGGGGATGCTGCGTGTCCTGTTGGGTGTTCATCACACCTTGATGTGGGATAGGATTATGCAGTACTGCGGGAGGGGGTTGTTGCGCGTATTGTTGTTGTGCCTGCTGAGGGGCAGGTTGTGCTGGGGAGGGGGGAAGGCTCCCAGAGTCTTTCAACCTTTTGAAATCAGTGATCTGGGGGAAATGGTGAGTGTAATGACCGAACACGCCACAAAGAGCACAAGGGTGGATGGTTTTAACATTATTTCTCCCTGGGCGTTTGTTGTTATTATTTCCCCCTTGGGGGTTTTGGTTCTCTTGGTTCTGGTTGCCCCTAGTGGGTTGATGTTGTGGGGGTTGATTCCCTCTTTGACCCGGGTTGTTGTTATTCCTGTTCTGTCCTTTCTTCTTGGTATTGTTCGAAGGGTTGGTTGTTTTCAATTGTTCAAAATTTTGGTACTGTTGAGCAGCAGAGGGTTGAACAAAATTTACCCCCGCATGAGGATGTGGGGGAGCCATGGGTTGTGGAGGACCGGGAAACGGGAAATATGGATTTTGTGGTGGTACCGCTCCATAAGGTATGTAGGAAGGTTGTGTGCTTTCACTAGTACTATAAGCGGATGTTGAGGGGGTGCCACTGTTTGTGGGAACAGGTGGATGTATGGGGGGTGTCGGTGGTGGTCCACTAATGGGTGGAGGTATAGAAACAGGATATGGTTATTGATAAGGGGGTGGGGGGTAATAAGGAGTGCCCCCATAAGCCATAAGGTATTGAGGTGTTCCATACATCGGTGGTGGTTGAGGTTGTGGACCATGGTGTGTGGTGGAACCTATTAGTCCGTCTGCTGAGTGAGACATCCCAGGTTTGTCTTGACCAAAGGGCACAAGTTTTGGAAGATCAGGAAGTACTGTGTATAAGTATCCTGACTGTGCATAAATGAGGTCATATTTTTTAGCCTTGCTGATGGCTTCCTCTTTAGATTGTGGGAAGGTGGAAGCTACATCCTTTCCAAGGAGAGCGACAAGTGATATAAGAAACCAATCAAGGCATTGTTGTTTGGTGGTTTCTGCTTTACACAAACTACATCGCCTACGCCACTCATGAATGTGGTCAGCGATGTGGGTGGATGAGGTCTGCTTGAAGTTAGACAGTAGTTCTAGACCGTTGTCATGGTGGATGGGTAATTGGAAGAAAGTTAAGAATGCTTTGGCCAAGGACTCAAAGGTCGTATGGGACCCTGATTTTTCTTCGACATGCCATTTGGCTGATGGGCCAGTGAGTGTGCATTGAAATAATCGCAGTCTGACGGAATCATCCATAATGCTATTGGAAGAACACCATAGATGAAAGGTCATGAGATGGTTGGCGGGGTCATCCCCTGCCTTTCCTTCAAACTTTGGTATGTCTGAAGGAAGTTTGGTTGGCATTGCAGGCCATGTGGCGTCATGCAATATAGGATCATTGGTAAGCTTGGTGAGATCCGGTATGTTGAGAGAGGCCAAGTATGGCATCTGTAGTGGGGTGGACGGGTTAGCTCCAGCCATAGTGTGTTGTGAACCTGACTCTTGATTGGGACTAGGTGGGTTGGTGCTCCCTCCTTGAGAGGAAGTGGGTCCCCTGCTTCCGTGCAAAGGAGAGAGAGTGAACGGATGACCTTGGGAAGTGGACCCAAGTAAGGTAGAACCAAGAAAAGTTGATCCTAAGATGGTAGCACTCACAGGAGTGTGTGAATGAGGTACTGATGAGCGGGTACGATGAGATACTCCCCCTAAAATAGGAGGAAGGTTGAGAAAGAGTCGTGAATGACGGGGGTTCTATGGTTCCCCTATGATGTCAAACTAGTTGTGTAAATGTGTGCAACAAGTGGTGAGAGAAATATAGAAACTAGAGTCTTTGTTGTGATTGTTTTACACAATATATATATCAAAGTCAAATTGTAATCAGATGTGCATCATACATAAATGAAAAAAGAAGCATATATGTGGGTAAGAGGGTTTTGTCCGCGTGGGGGAATCAAAATAAAGAAAATTCTTGTGTCCTATAAGACATAGCGTCCTTCCTCTCAAATAGCACTGGGCCTTCCAATAGTACTTGACAGTGGGGTCTGAAGTCACCAGAAGAGATACTAGTGAAGGATGAAACAATTGGTTATAATGAGGGGTAGAGGGGGAAATATCCCGAAAGAGCTGGCGATACTTCCCAATAGCCACACAAAATCCAATCAAGGTGCGATTGCAGCCCACAATCGCCAACTGGGTAGATGTCCTAAAGTTGGTCACTAGGTACCTTGGTCCAAGTGCGGCATTTAGATTTTCAGCCTAAGAAATGGGTCACGGGCTGGATCCCATCCAAGAGGTGGGTGCCTCAAGGGGGACGCACAGAACAACCGGACCTCGGCCTTCGACCCTTCATGGGTATCTCCCTGTCTTATGGTGATTGGAACACTGGACTTGGAGGATTTGAAGTTCCCTATTTGTCAACTTCTATGTTTGAAAATGTGAGAACCAGATAACGGGGAGTTATTTGGATACCTATCCCCGAAATCCTACCTAGACTAAAATCTTCTTTTGGCACTTCCTGTGGAGGAAAACTTAGTGAGTTTTTAGAAAGATTTTAGGTGATGTTGTTTTGTGAGGCTGGGGGTGAAAACCAACCTCGTTTGATTACAAGTGGGAGTGGATAGTCCTGTCAAGAAAAGATGGGGTGTTTTCGGAATCCCTTTTGGAGGAAACCTACTTGGACCTCCACGTTTCGAGAAGAGGCTATGTGAGTGAAAAAGTGACTTTTGTGTGTGAGTGAA
>ML789256.1:612661-646018 GCA_009831015.1 Picea engelmannii
TGAATGAAGAAATCCCTGGATGCACTACTGTTTTCATAAGAATATACAATAACTGGTCTCTATAAAGTAGACTAAGATTTTTCAGTGAAAGAAAAGTGAAAAAATTGTTAATAGCTCAAAATACTGATTCACCCCCCCTCTCAGTATTTTTTCAACATATAACACATACCCAACAAAAAAGCAGTCCATCAACCCATAAATGAATTTTCTAATCGTTCTGGAGCGTCATTCTAACGGTAGGGGCGCCTCCAACGGTCATCTAGCTTCACTAGGGATAATTCCCATTCAGCGTGGTCTTATTGTTCCAGCGAGGTTCAAGTCCTGTGAACCTACCTCCTGTGAGATTCCAGTCTACGAAGTCTTCCATCTAGTTTTTGTAGCTTCTTGCAACTTTTACAACTTGGCTTTCTTTTTATTGAGCTTCCTTTCCTTCTTCCCTATGATCCGAGTCTCTCTAATTGTTTCTGGAATCCTCTTTCCATTCTTATTATTATCTTCTCCTAGCGTAGTGGTTTCGCATTGTTGAGGTTCCCTCAAAGGGTCTGAAGTTAATACCCCTTTTCTTAATACTTCTTGGGTGGATATACATGTTTCTTTCATAGATAGGTTCTTCAAGTCTTGTTGCATTCTTTCAACCTTAAAAACTAATTCTCTTGCCTTTTGTCCCTCCTATGTTGTTACTTTGTTCTATTTCTTCGACTTATCCTCTCATTCTTCTATTAGTCAATCTATTTTCTTAGCTACGAAATCCCTTAGTTCTTGCTTCTTCTTTTTTGTAGATTCTTCCTTTGCTTTCCTTATGATCTAATCCTTCTCAATCCAAGGATTACCTAATAAAAGTAGGAAAGGGGTGTTTTCCCCAATAAACTTAATAACTTCAAATTCTTCTTCAGTTGATGTTCCATGAACAATAATAGGTACATCAGTACATCTTCCACTTAAAGTTATCATCTTACCCTTAAACAATCATATCCTTCCTAACGAAGGTACCAAAGTAGGCTTTCCCAAAAATTTCCAAGTGTCTTCTGTCATAATATTCACTTGTGTTTCTTCATTCAAGACACAGTCTATGTCGAAGTATCATATTCTTGCACTTATGCATTGTTTTACTTTCAGGATCTCTGGTAAACTGACATCTTTGTGAACATCCATTGTTTCTTTCAACTGTAATAATGTAGTATGTACTTTCTATGACCCGTTCTCTTTATGACTTCCTAACATGCCCTTAGACTCTTAACTTTCTTCATATTTTTATTGTCTTATGTTCATCCTTTCGACTTTAGCAATCATCCTTGGAAAATCCTCAACCCCATGACCAACAATATTACAACAGAGACAAATAGGACCTATGCCATGGAATTCCTTAGCAAGATGTCCCAACCTTCTGTAGTTATAACACAAAGTTAATCCTCTTTTTCTTTTAAATGTTCCCCAACCTTTTTTGTACTACGCATTAGGATCATAGTGTTGGACCTGCAATCTGCAAAACAAAATTCTAGGTTCCTGCATCCACTTATTAGTCCCAAAACTCTTTCTATGCATAGTAATAACATATCTTTATTCATTTCCATTAGGTTTACTGAAATCAACTATTTATTTCAAATGCACCCTAGCCTTCAGACTAGGACATAATCTATTAAACATACTTAAGTTCATGCTTTTAAAACAAAATTTTCCACTTATCTTTCTCTTGTCAAAGCACAAAGCTTTACCTCTTTTAGGATCTTACCTCTTTTCTTTAGTTCATATTTCTTTCTTAGCACAAAACTTCGCAAGTCAAGTAGAGTAATGAGAACTTTAGTAACATATCTACGCACAAAGTTTCTCTTTTCTTTACTTTAGTTCCCAACAATCACATTTTCAGGCCCCGACAACGAAAGCATTTGTTGTCACAGGGAAGACCCAGGGTTCAATGCTTAGCAACGCACCAACAAAACCCTGACTACAGGCCCTTTCAGCAACACCTGTGAAGCAGGCGAGGTCTCACTCAAGGTAGAAGAAGGGGAGGTTACAAGATGCAAGTGTCTGTAACCAAGATGGGACACAGATCTGTGATAATAACACTTCGCAGGGTATTATGTTAATGCTTAGGAAGTGACATACATTAGTTCATTAACCTTATGGACATAGCAGAACATAATCTAAGATAGATATTGCGCAGTAGTAACAAAAGATTATGCACCTTAAACAATTAACACTTAGCACTATGAATCAGATCTAACATTCTAACATAAGAAAATTCAATTAAGCAAAACATACATATTCATTACAAATTATAATCTAAGCATTAATCAAAACATAACAGAGATAACATTGCACAAATCAAACCATAAGACACCAGATGTATGTGGTTTATCCCATTGTGTGGATACGTCCACCAACTGCTTTGCCTCTTTATTATTCGTCTGAATCTTACATTCATTCACTCCTATGCACTAAGCCACATAGTCGATCTTCACACATGATAGGAGATTTGTGCACTGAGCACCAGATCCTCCTTCCAAAACTAAGTCAAGGCACAGATTCAACTCTCTATCATGCACAAAGCCTTAACCCACATGCATTCCCTTGCACAAACCCACTTGGACCACTTGCACTTAGTTCCAAAGACTACTTGAGCTACTACTTTTACAATGAATTCTCCTTTATTTATACTTTTACAAACCCTTACAATAAGGCCTAAACATGGGGAAAACCCCATGGGCCGACATCCCATAAACCCATTACAAAAACCCTAGAGTACCCCTTACCAGGTCCACATAGCCCGCAAAATTGATGAGATCCGTGATCTCATCTCCTCCTGGGCACTCCTTCCTCGACCAACGTGTCAAAGTCCAAAAGTGGGTCAAATTTGAACAAGGTTTCCTCAAAACTTGATTGAGGACCAACACACTTTGTGAGAGACATGGTTGAAGACAAGAAGGTCTTGTTGGAGAATTTGACACTTTGAAGAATTTTACACATTCATTAACAAAGTCTTTGAGCACAGAGAAATTTGTCTGGTGTAGAGAAACAATGGGCATTGCTTCCATGGATTGTTGACTATGAAATCATGTGACCCCTTGTATGCAAAGAAAACAAAAAGTGGGAGAATGTTGGGTATGTGATAAATTATTTGCATGTGTGTGTGAGGTGGATCATATTTGATGATAGGGTTTTTGTATTTTAGTGGTTTTCGCTATTTTAGCATCTTTTGATATTTTTAGTGGTTTTCTAATTAATCTCGAATTAAGGGAGTAGGGTTTTGGTAGCTACAAAATACCTAAAATATTGTATATATTGTAATGTGAATGATGAAATTAATACAATGAAGAGTTGAAATGTGTGGCATCAAGGAAGGTTGTTTTTCTCTCGGTTAAGGGCTTCCAACAAAAATCTATGTGTACTATGCGTATGAGCCATTGATTAATTTATGTTTTGCTTAAGAATATGTATGCATTGATTTACTTCACAAGTTTAAAACTTACACTTCTACTCTTTCGAGCCTAATTGACATATATTTCTGGGAGCATATGGTTTTGTAGAGGTTTCTTTCTTTGTGGATGTTGGTCTCAGTGATTGAAGCTTATGTATCTTGGTTCTTATTTGGTGCATAAAGTTTGATGTTGAAATGCACAAATTTTCTACAATCTAACTAGATCAATCAGTTGAAAGTATTTTTCTACCATTGGAGGGAAGACGTTTTAGGGTAACTACTCTCCTTCTTCCTTTGTTGGTTTGATATTTATTTGGTGCCTTTTGTTTGCTATCCATCATGGAACCCTAGTAAGAACTATCTGGTATGTTATCAAGCTATAATTGATCTTGTTGGTGAAGGTTTCTCCCTTGAGGAATCCTTGTTATAGGGACTTGGTATTCATTAATTGATCTTGATTGGATGTTATTCCTCTTTGGATCTAATCTCTTATTCATAATTCTTGAATGAAATAGACCAATTGTTAGGAGGGTTTCTTCTAGCTCCATAAGCCTCTTTGATTCACCTTGACTTCATATCCCTTGTTGGATGATCCAAAATGGATCCAAAAAGGACTAAAAATCAAATTTTTCATAATCGAACAAAACTAGCGTCGTTGTGTAGGGATCATCATGTTGATTTCGACCATATATTTATTTTTTCTAAAAATGGACACCGTATGCAGAAGTTATCGTGATTTGAAGATTAGGTCAAACAAGAAAAAAGTCAAAGTCAACGGATGACGTAAACAGTATGTCATGATGATGCCAGCAGTACATCATGATGATGTCATCATGACACGTGGTAGCACCGAGAGCTGACACGTGTCAGTCATTTTTTTCTTTTTTAGGGGTGATTTGGTCCAATAAAAAAGTGACACGTGGCACTGTACGGAGGTGACACATGCCAGTATGGATGTTGATGTGGCAGTACAGATGCTGACATGGCAGGGTGACATGTGGCAGTATGGATGTTGACATAGTAGGGTGACACGGCAGTATGGATGTTGGCAAGGCAGGCTTGTACAATGACATGGAAGCTGTACAGATGCCACATGGTGATTAATGTGGTGATGATGTGGACTATATGAATTGACATGTGGAAATTTGTATGATGATGTGGCATCCATACAGATGACACATGGCGGTTTGTATGATGACTATGTAGGCTAACGTGGTGAACAGTGATGTGGCTTGGACCAATGGTGTGGTAACACATGGGCCAATGAGGAGGCACCATGTGACACCTTCTGGAAGGCCAAATCTATCGATTCCACCAAATATGGTGGTTGCCACCAAATCTGGCAGAGATCCTCCAAATATGACGAAATCTCACTAAATATGGCTAACAGGCGCTAAGTTTGGAAACTATTGCTAAATTTGGTGGAGTCTGGATTATTTAGATGGGCACAAAAATCGAGAAAAAATAGTTTTTTTGGCATGCAAATAGAGACTATACAGATCTGATAGGGCGCAACATCGGGATTCATTCCAAGGGGAGGCCCCAAGGGACTGGTCAGAAGCAGGTCGACTTTATACTCAAAAATTGTAGAATTTCAAGGGGAATCAAAATATGGCTTATGTTTTTGCATCCGAGTAGATGAACAGAAAAGTGCCTCCATATCCCGAGATGTTGATCCAAGCATAGTCAAATTTATGCTCAAAAGTCGCAGACTTTCCTATTCCAGCCAATGGTGATGTCTGTTTCTGTCCAGAAGTTGCAGATCTAAAAGGTGGTTTCGGGAGTTGTTATGTAAGCCTTTCTTTTGTATTCTTAAAGCATTGGAGATTAATAATAATCCTAATCTCCACCTCCTTCCATCTGATAGGATAAACTTCACTTGGTAAAAGAGTCAAATCCATTGGTTTGGTAAAAGATTCAAATCTATTGGTTTGCTAAAAGAGTCAAATATATTTTAAATAAACAATTGGTTTTTGGGCCCATGGTATTGGTCACCCATGGTTTTCAGGCTCATGGTTTTGGTATCATATAGTATAATGCCCATGGATTACATGTAATGAAGCCTATAAAAGACTTAGGATACTTCATTAAATTATATGTAGTATAATGTGCGCAAAGTGTGAAATATAGTCTATGTGTATTATGAGAGAGAATGTTAAAAAGGGGGAAAGAGGCTATAAAAGGGAGTGAAGAGGAAGTCACATCTGGTGTGTTGTAGGTTGTATCCTTTTACTTGGCTAGAAGAAATAAAAGGTGGACTAGAAATTTCTCCATGGACGTAGCCCACATTGGGTGAAACACGTATATGTTGTGTCTCTATTGCATTGCTCTTTCATATTTTATTTCCGTGTTATTTTAATTTTAATTTCTCTTTGATTTATTTCCTAACAATTGTTATCCGAGTCGAAGGTTTGTTTGGCTAATAAACTCGCAGGAAAAAAAAGGTTTATGGTTTGAGTGGGAGCAATGGTGAAAGAATGATATTTAATGGTCGAGAAGTTTAATGGCCAAAACTACCAGCTATGAAATATGAAAATGGTGGATTATTTGTATCAAACGAATATGTTCTTACCATTGGGAGGAATAACAAAGAAGCTGATAAGTATGAAAAATTAATAATGGGATATTCTTGACAGAAAGTCTCTAGGAACAATACGACTCTTCCTGGTATAGTTTATGACCTTCAACATTTCAAAAGAAAAGACAACATAAGATTTGAATAAGGCATTGGATAGACTGTATGAAAGAACCTCAACCTCCAACAAGGTATTTCTTATGAAGAATTTATTTAATATGAATATGTCATAAGGTGGGTCTATTACTAATTATTTAAATGAATTTAACATGGTCACAAATAATTTAAGTTCTATAGGATTAAACTTTGATGATGAGGTTAGGGCTCTTTTGGTTTTGTGATCATTGCCAGAAAGATGGAATAGCTTGGTCATGGACGTGAGTAATTTTGTATCTCATTCAAATAATTTAAAGTTTGATGATGTTGATGATGTTATCCTTAGTGAGGAAATGCGACGGAAAAGCACAGGTGAAACATCGAGTAATGATTTGACTATGGAGAACAGAGGAAGGGTAATGATTTGATTGTGGAGAACAGAGGAAGAAAAAGGTAGAGAGGAAATAGTCGACAAAATCAAGGAAATTCTAAGAAGGGCATATCCAAATCTAGAGGGAGACTAGAATGTTAGCAAGTTTTCTGGATAAAAACTCTGTAAGAAGATTTGAAACGTCCAAAGTTTCAAGTGGAAACTCCACCCATATCAGGGACAATTGAAGATCATACATTGAATAATAGTCCTAAGGTGAGAATTTATAGAGAAATATTGGAGTTTTCCATTAAAGGGAGGGAGGAGGTAAAAATGAAAAATTGATTAAAACTTGAAAAATGTTGTTGGGATTAGGTGCTAAAATATTATTAAATTATAAATTATGAAAGATAAACAAGGTGATAAACTATTAAAGTATGAAAGGTAACTGTCGTGATACCATATTAAATCCATTCTACGAAAAACATCACAACAACTTTAACCTCGAAGAAGTATACAAGCTGAGCCAATCCTGGAAACCCACCCTTCATCACCTAGAACATCAATATTCCTTCATTTAGGTGTTAATCTTTGTATTGTCCTCATCATTTCCCTGTACTTTTCCTCCCCTTTTTATTCTTTCTTTCTTTTCTCGTAATCATTTTTCTCTTCCTAGCCATTTCCTTTCACACTTTTTCTTATCCCATTTTTTTGATACTTTAATATTTTATTATTCTAATCTAATATATGATAATTTATTTAATTTATTATTCTCTTTTTATCTCATCTTTTTGTTAATCTAATTTAAGAAATTATAATTTATTACTTTATTCTCTTTATTTTCTCATACTAAAGTTATCTATCATATCATTATTTTTTTCTATCTTTACATATTCTAACTAAATTTGTTTCATTTCTCTCCTTAATATTATTTTACCCTTTGCCCAATTAATTCCTCCACCATTATTAATTCCACCTCTCTTTAAATCTAGGTTTTCATTATTTTTAACCTAAATTTACCTTTGAATTAATGTGTTAATTTAATATTTTTACTCCTCTTTGAATCAATGCATTATTTTATTACTTCTGGAAATGGATTTAATATGGTATCACAACAGTTACCTTTCATAATTTAATAATTTATCACCTTGGTTATCTTTTATACTTTATTTTTTAATAATATTTCAACACCTAATCCCAATGGCCTTTTCAATTTTTAATCATTTTTTCATTTTTACCTCCTCCCTCCCTTTAACAGACAATTCCAATCTTTCTCTATAAATTCTCACCTCAACACTCTTATTCGATGTATGAGCTTCATTTGTCCTTGATGATGGGTGGAGTGTTTTTGGAACAGGGGCAGAACCAGGGTTCAACACAACAACAATGCACCAACAAAACCCTAACTACCGTCCCTTTTGACAACACCTACGAAGCAGATGAAGTCTCACCTAAGGTAGAGGCAGTGGTGGTTGTAGGAATCAAGTGTATGCAACCTTAGCTGGGACACAGATCTGTGATTATGATACTTAATAGAGCACTTAGCACTGTGTTGGCAGCCCTACACAATTTTTTCCTTTTAAAGTGGCAAATAACAATTCATGTAGCTGTCTACGCTTCGTCATGTAAATATTTCTATTTGAAGGTGACTTTTCGGTTGTAAAAAATATGTTTTGATTGTTCCTATTTTATTTTTTCGTTTTCATGATTCATTCATGACTGAAAGCATGAATGAAACATTAAAACTTATAATCAAATTGTAATTATATCCAAGGCTTGGTATTTATGTAGGGTCAATGTTCTTACAACTCTTTTAACGAATGTTGTTTTGCTTTGAAGCCTATCATATATCAATAAAACATTTATTTTGAGTTGATCCTGGATTATATGCTATATCTTGAGTACTTCATAAATACATCAAGAATAGATTGGCATTAAGACTAAAATCTTCTTCATTTAACGTTCTTGGTAGATCATTTTCAATTTTAAATCTTCTGATTGGTATTTTGATTTTTGGATCACATCCTCTCCTAACCTTGGAAAATAAAGGTACCCATTACATATGATGAGATTCAAAAACAACTCGGTCGTACCCTGTACTCCGTCTGAAGTGGCAGTTCGAATCGACAGATCCATCATTACAAACTAGAGTCTTGGGTTTTTCTCTGTACTCATGGAATTCATTACCTAAAACGCCTGATTTTCATGTCTTGAAACCCCGTATGCTCACATTATGGTCGCGTTAGGATGACTGCTGGCTTACTCCTTTGTTTTAGGCTCAATTTTTTCTCTATTGTTGCTCCCCCTTATGCTCACAACAAGTTTTGGTCACCTTTGTGACTGTCTAACCAAACCCTTATGGCCCCTGTCGTCCGTGTTGAGCCGAATGGCTCCCAAAATTTGTTGTTGTGTGATGACGCAAGTGAAGACCTTAAAATTAAGGGTTGGGTTGTGTTTCTCAAGAAATTCCATGGATATAACTTACAAGCAGCCCAAGAGTTCACCCTCACTTTCGATGGATGTAGAGCCAAAGTGGGAAATATTCAATTGGAAATCACAGAGGAATTTACGAGTGAGGCAACAGGCCTCCCCCTCAACGGCCAAAAACGGTTTAAAAATTCAAAGTTGGACGAGGTACCACGGAGTTTGTTCATCAACTTCCAAAAAATTCAATGTTGTGACAAAGGTATGCCACTCTCTCTATTAAAGGATATATGGCATGGTTTATTGGCAGTGTTAAGGCAATTTGTTACTTTTGAAAACCGCTACAACCTCGTCTTCCATTACCACATAAGGTTACTCATGCATTTTATCGGTTTCCAATTAAACATGCCATTTTACTTATTAAGGAGCTTGTATAAAATTTCAATGAGATATAAAAGGAAGAAATTGGATTCCATCTTATTTCACCATGGGTTGATTAAGTTATTGTTAGTCCATCATATGAAACTACTTGGTGACGATTGGGATGCTTTCATAACTCGTAATGTATTTGTTATAGTAAACCCTGTAGAGACTCCGGTGGTTGATAAACCTATGCTAGATAATTCTATTTTTCCCTCCAGTGATAGGCCAATTTTCTTATGTGAAAACCCTTGTGAAAGAGGTACGCTCGATCAGTCTGTGTGTGAACAGCAGGATGTCGTCTCCAAGCTTGTTAAAATCACAGAGTGTGAACAAGTCGTCGAACCTAACCTTAACATCAAATCCACCAGTGGAAACCCTTCCAAACAGTCAAAGAAAAATTGAGACATGTGAAGGTTTAATAACAAGAGGGTTGGGAGACTAATTTCAAGGAGCCTACGAAATAGATCAAAAGCTCATGTGAGCTCTATCAAATCGATCGAGGTCCATGAGAGATATTATTCTGAGATTGAAAAAACCATGGAAGTTGAAGACCCAAATCACTCTAAACCAGATCTAAGTCAAGATTTCAATTATGTGAATAACTTGCCACCGTGTCTGAAGCACAACAAGGATTTTCTAGGAATTAAATTCGATCAAAATACGACAGTGGATAGTGGTAATGTTTTAACACACAGTCATGTGCTTCCTCAACCATTTGCCCCTACTATAAATTGTGAAGTGTGTTTACATTGGATAGGTCTATATTACACAGACATTCCCGTCCTTCAAGAAAATATCAAGGCTCTTACAGCTCAAAACTGCTCATTGACAATTAAAAACCGCGAGATCAAGATCAATGCACAAAGGTAAGGAAAATGCTTGAAAAGGACTGGCAATATCATAATAAAAAACATTGATAGTGTTGAGGTTGTGATCCACTCTGAAATTTTGTGATTCGAATTTGGTTTTCAGTTGAATGGTAATATTGGTTTCTATCTTATTTGTGATTTTATTGTTATTTTTCTAATTAATATAGAGTGATTTAGATTTCTTTTTTCAAAATAAGACTGGCTACCGAATCGAGAGATTATGTAGCCAAGTCAATTCTCATATAAAATTTGGAAAATGTTAGTTAAATAAACATCTAATTTTCTTATTTTGTTTTCTTTCAGGATAGGATGTATCTTGTGGTGATCTCATAAGATGGAGAATTGTTGGACTTAGTTGATTAGTCACCCCTTTTGGCTTATTCTATAAATCAAAAAAAAACTTGTGTAATTTTGAAGATACAGTTTGATATTGAGTGGCTTTTTAGACCCTCTATTTTTGTAACTTTTAGATCCTTTTGAGATATGATCCTATCTTAGAATATAGGATGTTTAGCTTACCTGAAATCTTTAAATACTTTGTATTTTTTAATAGAGGACATCTTGGCTGAGAGAAAAAGATGGACAATTAATTCCAGAACCTAATGAAACAACATTCACTAATTTTGGCTTTAGACTCTTGTTTATTAATGTTGTCATTTATGTTTTGTTAATGCTGCTACATGTATAGATATGATATATTTATATTAAATGATCTATGATGTGTAGGATTGTTATATTAAATACCATCCATAATTTGCTTCTCAAAATATAAATGTTGTGGTCATATTTTTAGTTAAAACGATAGGGTTTATCTTTCAATTTTAATTGAAAAACGAAATGTACAGGTTACTTTCATATTTATCTTACATTATTCATGTATAATTATGAGATCACAGGTTTATGTTTGTGTCTCTGATTCAACCATTAAAACCCAAACTGCCAACATATGTTTTGGATTTATTTAGAACAGTCTTAAGGTTCATTGCAGGTTTCCCTTTTGGGCGTGGTAGTTGGACGTTCCCTAATCATGCAGATGCTTGGATACACATCGCTAACTCACTAATAGGTTAGCTCATTTATATTTTTTTGTCATTTGCTTATCACTGAAACTCGAATGTATTGTTCAGCTTTTGACTATCCACGCGTTTATGTTTCATAGTATTTTTTCATATTAGTTTAGATTTATAAAGAAAAAACAAAAAATATTTTTATGTGATTTCTTTATCTACTTCCTAGAAGAAATAATTTTTCACATTGATTTTCGTAAGTTTCGATTAAAACTTGTAGTTTGTAAATCATGTACATAAGTAAGATTTGTATATCTTTTGCTTAAATATATCTACAACAGTTACATTATACATATGTACATATATCTATAGTGATTAGTAATTAGTTATTTATTTCATTTCTTTTATTCTATTATTTTAGGACTTTTAGATTGGCTAACAGAGCTATTAAACCCGTCAGAATGAGTTACACCAAACGGCTTGGATTATTTAGACCCTAGACCAGACTCGTTCTTCCAGTTGACGGACGATCAATTTCTCCCGTCAACAAATGGCGCTAGAAGGAGGGAATGGATACAATTGATGGCATGTGGAGTCACAAAACTCCACCCCCACACACTCACTCCCCCATAGTAACACGTAGTCGCTCAAACAACAACGTTACTTCTGAAACATCAACTACCTCGAATGAAAATCCAGAGATTCCCATTGAGCCAATAACACCAAATCCTCAAGGGGCCGACGTACAAGAAATCGTTCATTAGTCACTCTTAAGGACACATAGTGCTTTGGCCCGTATCAGACAACCTAGTAGGCCTCTCAATCAACCTTTAGATTTCTCGAATATCCGAGAGAAACTCGAAGGCATTGGTATACGTTTAGATCCTTTGGGAGATAATACCACAGATCCTGACCACACCCCTACTCTTGCATCTAGAGGATCTAGTATTCCACTTTCCCTGCCTCATTCATATCCTTCCTCTTCAGGAGGAGAGTCATCTGATGAAGGAAGTTCTTCATCTGAACCATCTCAACCTTCGACACCACCTACACCCATGGAAAACCAAAACAATATTTCCAAACCTTGGCTTGATCAAGATGTTGTGGTTGTACCAGGACCCCAACACCCTTTACCAAAATACCTAGAGAAATGGTTACCTAATTTCGATCCAGATTCTAAGCAAATCGTTGAGGATCACATAAATAAATTCATGCTAGTCATTAGACTCCGAAGTGTAGAACATGAAGATGTAGTATGTAGAATTTTTCCTTACGCGTTTGATGGAAACGCCTCTACATGGTATTTCTCCCAACAACCTCACACCATTATATCTTGGGACAAATTCGAAACCTATTTCCTAGAGAAGTTCGGAGATGATAAATCTCTGGAAGTCTTAGTCATGGAAATTTCCATATTAAAGATCAACCCTAAGGAGAAAGTAAAAGATTTTAACCAAAGGTTCCTCACATTAAAAAACCAAATCCCCACTGATTCAATTCCCACAGAAAACCTTATTGTGTCATATTACACTAAATCTCTACACAATAATATAGCAATTTGGGTTAAAAGGTATAAGAAGTCAACGTTATTGGAATCTTTCAAGGAGGCAAGCCAAATCGAAAAATATATTTTTATCTTGAAAGATAATCTTAGTAATGAGGCAGAAATAACCCCATCTTCCAAGAAGAAAATAAAAATTCTTCCTCGGCCTCCCCAAACCAAAACCCAATCAGAAACCCCAAACTTAAAAAGTTTACAAAAGGTCGTCCAAAAATTATCGAATCAATTCATAGAATTGAGGAGATTGGCTGAAGAAGCATCTTCGAGCAAAGGAAGTTACAAACCTCCTTTTAGAAAACCTTTTCCCCCCAATCGACCGAATCTGACCCCTGAGGGTTTGAATTTTAAAAGCTTGCAATATGCTCTGTAGACTATCCTTGAAGCACATGATAACTTAGTTCCCCCTGAGAATTCTAAAGACATGGTTGAAGAAGAAATAGTTGAAGAAGAGGAGTCATCTCCCAATATCTTCGGACATTTTTCCGACAGTATTTTTCAAGCCAATTTTGAAATTGTCCATCCTTATAATACCAGAAGAAAAACTCAGAGTAAAAACTCTTCCGAAATAAGTACTAATGTGCCTCTGAAACAATTTAAACAAGATGAAACAAAATAGAATTTAGAAGTCCCAAGTTTAGAGTATGATTTGATTGAAGACCTAAAGAAACTTAGAGCTAATATTTTTGTTTAAGAACTTTTGAAATTCCCTCTTCTTCTGCAGAAAATGCTTCGAAACATCGCAGAAAATAGTAAAAACAATAATCTGAACAACAAGAAAATCACATAAATTAGTTCTAAAACAACTCAAAAGGTCCCTGCTAAAACAACACCTGAACCCCCAGATAAAAGGGATCTCACTGAAAAAACTGTATCAAATGTAGATAAAGTAATTTCAGGGACAACGGTTAAAAATCAGCAGAATTATATTGTTAATACTCGCAAAAATGTCCCACCTTTCTTATTAACTTTCGAAATTTTCATTAGAAATGTACATAATTGCATGGTAGATTCTGGCACCTCATCAAATGTGATTCCCTTATCTGTTTGCCAAAAAATCAATGTTGAAGTTCAACCTTCTAATATTAAAATCATTCAACTCAATAGGACGAATGTTAAGGTAATTGGTGAATTAAAGAATGTGCTCATTAGGCTATCTTCGAATCCTAAGGTTCACCAAATTATTGATATCATTGTTGTTGACATCCCTAAAGTTTATGGTTTATTCTTAAGCAAGGATTGGTTCAAACATCTACATGGATACTTTGCAATAGATTGGTCTCATTTGTGGCTACCAAAAAATGAAAAGCCAAACAAAATTAGGATTAACCATGAACGTTACCTCAAGCACACCGTGACGGATTTGAATGATCCTAATGAACCATTTACTACTTCCACTAATTCACTTGAAATGCAGGGAATGAACATCTTCTTCGGTAACTTCATGGATGAAGCCTCCCCCATCATCGATCCAGAACAACATTCAGAGCTCATGACATGTAAACAGACAGTAGCTTTATCGAATGTACCAAACACTACTGATGAAGCTCACATATGGTCACTTTACTTCGATGGATCCAAATCCAAAGAAGGATATGGTGTAGGATGTGTACTCATTGACCCAATAGGTAATAAAACTTTTATCACATGTCGACTAGAGTTTGAATGTACAAACAACACCGTCGAATACGAGGCACTTTTGCAAGGACTCAGGAAAGTTGTAGATATGAATGTAAAGAACTTAATGGTATTCGATGATTAATAAATTGTGGTCAGGAAGGTAAGAAATTCCATACATTGCCTATCACCACACCTGAAAAGTTACCAAACTGAGGTATGGAATCTAATGCACAAATTTTATGCATTTAACATCAATTCCATTCCTAGATTAAGCAATTTTGAGGCCGATTTATTGGCTAACATCACTTCTAAACTTTTTCCCGTAGAAGGTCTTTCTCTGAATGCATTTTCAATTGAGTTATTGTTCAGACCATCCATCCCAGAAAACGTCACTAATTGGAGAATGTTTGATGATGATCAACAGATCATCATCTTTTTGCATATGGAGGATACTTTCCAAGGTGCAATTATCGATGAAGGCACTCACGATGAAAACCTCTGCAATTTCACGGTAATATTAGAACTGGGGTCTCCTAAATCAACATCTAATCTAGTAAACTCTATTCATAAATCCATGGTAAGACTAGAGATTTTTTATGAATTGCATGATAAATTCAGAAAATCGTTAAATTGTAAAACAAACAGTGTTTCCTTGACTCATGAGAAAGTAAATCTAGGGACTAAAGATAATCCACAATATATCAATTTGGGAATGGGATGCTCCGAGAAAGAGCAGTCCGATTTTATAAAACTGTTTAGGGAATTCAAGGATGTCTTTTCTTGGACATACGATGATTTGAAAACTTTTGACCCTAATATAATACAACATATGATCCCCATGAAACCCCAGACTCAACCTTTTCAGCAGAAACTGAGAAAGATGCACGCTAAGTTGGAATCAACAGTCAAGAAAGAACTAAATAAATTATTGAATGCAAAGATAATCTTCCCAGTAAGACACACACAATGTGTGTCTAATATGGTTCTTGTAAGGAATAAAAGTGGCGAAATTTGACTCTGTGTCAATTTTCGTAACATGAATCGAGCATCTGACAAAGACAATTATCCTATTCCTCCAATGGAACAAATTCTTCAGCAGGTATCTGGTTTTGAAAGACTATCACTGCTAGACTATTTTTCGGGATACAACCAGGTCCTTATGTCTCCCCCAAACTAGTTAAAAACCACTTTCTGTACCCCATGGGGTACTTACACCTACAAGAAAATGCCTTTTGGGATTATAAATTCTGTGGCCACTTTTCAGAGAGTAGTGGATATTTATTTTTTTGGTCTTATAAATTAATATGTAGTGGTCTATCTTGATGACATTACTATTTTCTCCAACAACAAGAAAGATCACTTGTCTCACCTTAGGTCCGTCCTACAACGATGCCACAAGTACGACATATCTTTCAACCCTAAGAGGTCTATCTTTGGAGTGGAACAAGGAAAAATTCTCGGATTCATAGTATTCAGTGATGGGATGATCATCGATCCCAAAAGAACTCAAGCCATTTCCAAACTTCCTCCCCCCTCCTCCAAAAACTCTATGCAATCGTTTTTAGGCCAGATCAATTTTTTCAGAATGTTTCTCCCGAGTTTCTCAGAAATGGTAAGGCCATTGCAAAAATTAATTAAAAAGGATGTTCAGTATCATTAGGGACCACAGGAAAATCAAGCTTTTTATTCCATAAACAAATCCATAGTGGAGGCCCCTTCCTTGATGAGTCCAGATTTCTCACAAAATTTCACTCTTTATACTTTTTCCTCTGACCGATCTTATGTTGTTATGTTGACCCAAAATAATGTTGAAATCAATGAAATACCCATTGCCTTTATGAGATCAGACTTCAAAGGAGTGTATCTTAACTACCTGGCTGTAGATCAACAAGATTATGCAGTTTTCAAAGCAGTGAAACATTTCCGATCATATTTGTTGAAATCCAAAACTAAAGTCATTATGCCTTATCCTGCTGCCAGAAACTTGTTAGCACAAAAGGAATTGGGTGAAAAACGGGAAAACTGGAAGACATTGTTACAAGAGTATGACCTCAAAATTACCCCTGCACAAATTGTCAAAGGTCAAGGTCTGTGCAAACTAGTGGTTGATTTAGTTGAAGAGAAACAGAGTCAAATTAATGTATTAACTATAAATCAACTTAGTCAAAATCAGATATGTTGTACACAAGTTGTTTCTAATTCTTGGTTTGATAATATTAAGTTTTATCTAACACATGGTCCTTCTCCTTTCCATCTCGATCCAAAAAATATAAGAGCATTAAGACTAAAATTTGCACCTTTCTAGCTGATAAATGGCGTATTATTTCGTAAAATTTTTGATAATGTCCTCATCCGTTGTTTGGAAAGAGATGAAGCATAGAAAGTATTATCTGAACTGCATGCAGGTGAAACTGGTGGTCACTTCGGTGGAGACATCACTACTCACAAAGTATTAAGAACTAGGTACTATTGGCCCACGTTGTTCAAAGATGCCCATGCATTATGTCGTAAATGCATAATCTGCCAAAAGGTCGTTGGACGAGTACAAAAGGAAGCATTCCCTTTGCAGCCTATTTTGGTAGATTTACCTTTTCAGCAATGGGGTCTTGAAATTATAAGGCCGATTAACCCCACTTCCTCGCAGCAACATAAATATATCATTACAACAACAGATTATTTTACCAGATGGTCCGAGGCTGCACCACTAAAAGTGGTAAACACTAATCAAGTAATATCTTTCCTTAACTTAAAAATAATTACTAGATTTGGTATTCCCGAGTGTTTGGTCTTCGATAATGCTTCCTACTTTTCATCCCTCGATATGAGTGTTTTTTCCTTAGAAAAAGGGATCAAACTAAAATATTCTACCAGCTATTACCCCCAAGGAAATGGCTTAGAAGAATCGACAACAAAAACCTAATCAAGATCATCAAGAGGATAGTTTCTGAAAACCACAAGAACTGGCATAACACACTTTTTAATGCACTCGGGGATGATAGGGTGACTCCAAAAACCTCTGTTGGTAATTCTCCTTTCTTTCTCATCTACAGAAGAGAAGCAATTCTCCCTCCTCATGTTTTGCTTCCCTCTCTGCAATTATCGCAGAAAGTTCAGAAAGAGGATTGTCCTCCTCTTGAAAGTCGAATTAATGCTTTGTTGAAATTAGAAGAAGTGAGAGCACAAGAAAAAGAGAGACTGGATCAACATCATCATATTGTGAAAGGCTGGTTTGATTCAAACTCTGTTGCGGTTAGAAACTTCAAGATAGGAGATTTGGTTCTCAAGTGGGATAAACCTCACGATGGTAAAGGAGAACATACCAAGTGCTAGAACCTGTGGTTGGGGCCCTTCATAATCGTTGAAAAACTAGGTCCCAGCTCTTTCTGCCTACATAATTTAGAGGGACAGTTAGATACCTTCTCGGTGAATGGCCAAGCTCTCAAGAGGTATTTTTCGTGATAATTCCAGATCCACCTTTTGTACATATTTTTTTGTTTTGATTTATTTTTATTTTTTTTATTTTGGTTCTTTTCTTTTTGTTTGTTTTCGCTTCTTTTTGGTTAAAATTATGTCTATGTCACCTTTTAGTTCATGGAGGGGAACCAAAATGCATCATTATGAAGCAACTATTAAGGTCTTTTCAAGAGCATCAATGTTGTGAATTGCTGAAACACAGACTAGCTAAAGAAAATTTATGTTTGAAACAAACTTCCTGGTCTCACTTTATAATTATGAACAAACACGACCATCTTTAAATATTTTTACTTTATCCCTACTTTTAAAGAAAGAAAATCAAGTATTCCTTCCTGTCCTCGAATAATTAGTTTCATCAAGAAACTAATTTCAGATCATAATGAAGGTGGTTAAGCAGGAAATTAAAGGCTGGAAAATAGCAAGTGTTCTAAAGACTGAAATTTTCAGCATCACCCCACTCTTCTGAATATCTTTAAAATTATACCAGATTGTAAACAATCTCTCGAGAATTGTGGGAAGTGTTTGTAAACCTGTCGGGATATTGAAAAAGTCTGCTGGAAGCGGGTAAATGCATGCATTATGCCAAGACAACTTCGTCGGGGTACTGAACAGGCCCGCTGGCAGCGGAGCAATGTCAGGTTCAAGAAAATTGTCAGGTATAAATTTTGATATTGATCATAAGTATCCTTCATTTTGAATTGAAATTTCTTGGACAAGGTAGAGGCATCAGAGTGGGTTAATTGAAATCCCTACCGAGGCTACGGATGCCTACTGGCAGCAGTGACCCTGTCAACAGTATCAGAGCCATTGACTTGAACATCTTTTCTCTCATTTTTAAAATTTGGCACCGGATTTCATTTGAACAGGAAGATATCTAAACCTGGATTGTGTAATGATTGTGGGGATGCTTGATGTCCTTCAGTTGTTTTTGATCTGTAATCATTCTAAGAAGTCCTAACATGAAATTTTCGGTGATGCAGAGATAACTGCTTCTCCTAGTAATTCGCCATTGTTGGCAGCCCTACACGATTTTTTCCTTTTATAGTGACAAATAACAATTCATGTAGTTGCCTACGATTCGTCATGTAAATATTGTTATTTGAAGGTGACTTTTTGGTTGTAAAAAAGATGTTTTGATTGTTCCTATTTTATTTTTTTCATTTTCATGTTTCATTCATGACTGAAAGCATGAATGAAACATTAAAACTTATAATCAAATTGCAATTATATCCAAGGCTTGGTCTTTATGTAGGGTCAATGTTCTTACAACTCTTTTAATGAATGTTGTTTTTCTTTGAAGCTTATCATATATCAATAAAACGTTTTTTTTGAGTTTCTCCTGGATTATAATTTATATCTTGACTACTTCATAAATACATCAAGAATAGATTGGCATTAAGACTATAAGCTTCTTCATTTAATGTTCTTGGTAGATCATTTTCAATTTTAAATATTTTGATTTGTATTTTGATTTTTGGATCGCATCCTTTCCTAACCTTGGAAAATCAAGGTACCCATTACATATGATGAGATTCAAACACAACTCGGCCATACCCTGTACTCTGTCTGAAGTGGTGATTTGAATCGATAGATCCATCACTACAAACTAGAGTCTTGGGTTTCACTCTGTACTCATGGCATTCATTACCTGAAACGCCCGATTTTCATGGCTTGAAACCCCTTATGCTCACATTATGGTCACACTAGGATGACTGCTAGCTTACTCCTTTGTTTTAGGCTCAGGTTTTTCTCTGTTGTTGCTCCCCCTTATGCTCACAGCAAGTTCTAGTCACCTTTGTGACTGTCTGACCAAACCCTTATGGCCCCTGTCATCCGTTTTGAGCCAAATGGCTCCCAAACTTTGTTGTTGTGTGATGACACGAGTGGAGACCTTAAAAGTCAGGGTTGGGTTGTGTTTCTCAAGAAATTCTAGGGTTATAACTTACAAGCAGCCCAAGGGTTTGTCCTCACATTCGATGGATGCAAAGCCAAAGTGGGCAATATTCAATTGGAAATCATAGAGGAATTTCTGAGTGAGGCAACATGCCTCCCCCTCACCGGCCAAAAATGGTTTAAAAATTCAAAGTTGGACAAGGTACCATGGAGTCTATTTGTCACCTCCCGAAAATTCAATGTTGTAACAAAGGTATGCCACTCTCTCTGTTGAAGGATAGATGGCATGGTTCATTGGCAGTGTTAATGCAATTTTCTACTTGTGAAGGGCGCTATGACCTTGTCTTCCTTTACCACATAAGGTTACTCATGAATTTTATCGGTTTCCAATTAAACATGCCATTTTACTTATTAAGGATCTTGTATAAAATGTCAAAGAGATATAAAAGGCAGAAATTGGATTCCATCTTATTTCACCATGGGTTGATTAAGCTACTATTAGTCCATCATCTGAAACTACTTCGTGACGATTGGGATGATTTCATAACTCACAATGGCTTTGTTACCGTAAACCCTATAGAGACTCTGGTGGTTGATAAACCTATGCTAGAGAAGTCTCGTTTTGCCTCCAGTGATAGGCCAGTTTTCTTATGTGAAAACCCTTGTAAAAGAGGTACGCTCGATCAGTCTATGTGTGAATAGCAGGATGTCGACTCCAAGCTTATTAAAATTCCTGAGTGTTAACAAGTCATCGACCCTAACTTTAACATCAAATCCACCAGTGGAAACCCTTCCAAACAGTCAAAGAAAAATAGAGACATGTGGGGGTTTAATAACAAGAGGGTTGGGAGACTAATTTCGAGGAGCCTATGAAATAGATAAAAAGCTCATGTGAGCTCGATCAAATCGATCAAGGTCCATGAGAGCTCTGATTCTGAGATTAAAAAATTCCTAGCAGTTGAAGACCCAAATCACTCTAAACCGGATCTCAGTCAAGATTTTGATTATGTGAATAACTTGCCACTGTGTCTGAAGCACAACAAGGATTTTCCAAGAATTAAATTTGGTCAAAATCTAATAGTGGATAGTGGTAATGTTTTAACACACAATCATGCACTTCCTCAACCATTTTCTCCTACTGTAAATTGTGAAGTGTGTTTACATTGGATAGGTCTGTATTACACAGACATTCCTGTCCTTCAAGAAAATCTCAAGGCTCTTACGGCTCAAAACCGCTCATTGACAATTGAAAACTATGAGCTCAAGATCAATGCACAAAGGCAAGGAAAACGCTTGAAAAGGACTGGAAATATCATAATAAAAAACGTCGATAGTGTTAAGGTTGTGATCAACTCTGAAATTTTGTGATTCAAATTTGGTTTTCAGTTGAATGGTAAGATTGGGTTTTATCTTATTTGTGTTTTTATTGTTATTTTTCTAATTAATGTAGAGTGATTTAGATTTCTTTTTTCAAAATAAAACTGGCTACAGAATCGAGAGATTTTGTAGCCAAGTCAATTCTCATATAAAATTTGGAAAATGTTAGTTAAATAAACATCCAATTTTCTTATTTCATTTTCTTTCAGGATAGGATGTATCTTGTGGTGATCACATAAGATGGAGCATTGCTAGAATTAGTTGATTAGTCACCTCTTTTGGCTTATTCTGTAAATCAAAACAAAACTTGTGTAATTTTGAAGATACAGTTTGATATTGAGTGGCTTTTTAGACCCTCTATTTTTGTAAATTTTAGATCCTTTTGAGATATGATCCTATCTTAGAATATAGGATTCTTAGCTTACCTGAACTCTTTAAATACTCTGTATTTTGTAATAGAGGACATCTTGGCTAAGAGAAAAAGATGGACGATTAATTCCAGAACCTAATGAAACAACATTCATGCATTTTGGCTTTAGCCTCTTATTTATTAATGTTGTCATTTATGTTTTGTTAATACTTCTACATATATAGATCTGATATCTTTAGATTAAATGATCTATGAAGTGTAGGATTTTTATATTAAATACCATCCATAATTTGCTTCTCAAAATATCAATGTTGTGGTCATATTTTCAGTTAAAACCTTAGGGTTTATCTTTCAATTTTAATTGAAAAACGAAATGTATAGGTTACTTTCAGATTTATCTTACATTAATCATGTATAATTATGAGATCACAAGTTTATGTTTGTGTCTCTGCTTCAGTCATTAAAACCCAAACTTCCAACATATGTTTGGATTTATTTAGAACAGTCTTATGGTTCATTGCAGGTTTACCTCTTGGACGTGGTAGTTGGACGTTCTCTAATCATGCAGATGCTTGGATACACATCGCTAGCTCACTAACATGTTAGCTCATTTATATTTTTATGTCATTTACTTATCATTGAAACTTGAATGTATGGTTCAACTTTTGACTATCCACAAGTTTTTGTTTCATAGTATTTTTTCATATTAGTTTAGATTTATAAAGAAAAAACAAAAAATATTTTTATGTGCTTTCTTTATCTGCTTCCTAGAAGCAATCATTTTCACATTGATTTTCATAAGTTTCTATTAAAACTTGTTGTTTGTAAATCATGTACATAAGTAAGATTTGTATATATCTTTTTATTAAATATATCTACAGCAGTTACATTATACATATGTACATATATCTATAGTGATTAGTAATTAGTTAGTTATTTCATTTATTTTAGTCTATTCTTTTAGGACTTTTAGATTGGCTAATGGATCCATTAAACCCGTCGGAACGAGTTATGCCAAACAGCTTGGGTTATTTAGAAAACCTCGGACCAGACTCGTTCTTCCAGTTGGTGGACGGTCAATTTCGCCCGTCAACACACCGTCAATTCCTCAATATGCAATCAATATCTACTTCGTTGATAATAAAGAGCTTTGCAACATTCACATTGATATAATGTATTTAAGCACTTAGCATAGGTAAATAGATCAGATCTAGTAGATCAAGAACTAAACATATTCATACAAGTCAGATCTAACATTCTCACATATCATTAGCACTAAGCATAAGAAGATTTATCTAATCATCTCAAAATCATTTAGCAAATAACATATAAATGCATCATAACATCACATAGAGCAGAGTAACACAATATTTACGTGGTTCACCCCCACCCTGGGGCTACGTCCACCAAATCTTCTTCTTTATTATCTTCTCAATAGGTTACATGCACAGAGCCTTTGAACCCTTCTCTGCATAGGACATAAGATCTGCACATCTCGCTAGATCCTTATTCCTTGCGTTATAGCACAAAGCCTTCCACCGTCTGTTACAACCACTTGCACTTATCTATGCAAGTCTCTTACAATCATGCACAATGGACTTACAAAATCTACTTGCACTTAGCATACATTTACATATGACTAGTGGCCTAACATCACATAGATGCACTTCTACTTCTTACATTGCCTAGACATCTATTTATGTATTACAAAATAGGCCTAAGTATGGGTAAACCCATGGGCCGACATCCCAATCCCGTTACATATTCCCAAAAACCTAAAAAGGACCCAAAAGGGGTTGAGATCCCGTGATCCCTTCTTTATCTTGCACCCCTCCTTCGAAAGTCTTTCGAAGTCCCAAAATAGGTCATCATGACCAAGAATCTCCCAAAACTTGGTTAAGGGCCAATAGGCCCCCAACAATCACCTATGACTCATCCTGAGTCACTTTGGTTTGATCAGTTCTGCTTCGAACATCTCGAGCTTGGCTTGAGCTGCTTCGACCTATTGTTGTGCTATGGCCTCTTTCTCGGTGAACTCTTGGATTACTGCATCATTCATTGGCCCTTCTAGGCATTGATCTATTGTGGTGACAACCTGTTCTAGTTCTTCTCCTCAGTTTTCAACCTCTGTAAACAACTAATAGGCCTTATCTTGCATAGGTTGGATTCGTTGAGTTACTTCCATAACTTTTCTCTGGATTGTATGGATTTGTTGTTGGATAGTATATTTATCTTGAGACCTCTTCATTTTGTCTACAGTCGACAGGGCCTTCAGTTGTGCCTGTAGTGTGTCTGTGTGATGCTTCACTTCCTTGAGTTGCGAATCGAGCTCTTGCAATTCTTGATTCTTGATGAGGTTATCATATGTTTGGGCACTACGGTTACTCAGTTGCTTGCACTCCAGAGAAAGAGCCTTCAGTCTCTCAACTGCGCTCCTAGTGGTTGCTTCCCTTTGGTCTCTTACATATTGAGGGGTCCTAGGTACTATGCATAGCTCCAAATATCCTATGTGTTGTTGTAGCTGCTGGATCACTTCTTCAAGTTGTGCTAATTGTTGTGGACCTCTCTCTTTGGCCTTTAATTATACGACTATCACAGAGCGAAGTGATATGTTGATCACTTCCTTTACTGCAAGTTGATCTGCTAGCAATTGTTCCTTGTCTTGTTGTAGTTGTTCTTTTTCTTCATCCCACTTCGCTTGGAGAGAAATATTTTCCCATTCTGTAGCACTACGTTGTTCGACAAGTACTCCCTGTACTTGTGTCAAAGCCTGGGTGGCTTGCGTTGTTTCTTCTTGTGCTCGTCGAAGGCAAGCTTTGACTGTATCAGCTAGGTGGTGGAGTTGAGTTGGTTCATCTCCTAGTTCTGGTGTTCCTAATGGCAGAGGTGCAGTGGAGATTGTGCGGCTAGACTGCAGTGCCTACTACATCCCTTAGAGATCAACCTCAATTCGATTGTACATCGCTTCATGCTTAGCCTCTTGTTTCTCTGCTATCTCCAGCAAAGAATCATTCAGGGATGTTATAATGAAATCAAAGTCATCTAAGGTGAGGATATTCTACATTTTGGTCATAGAATATTTCGATTTATTCAGGGGGGAAGCCTTCCTTTTCTTCGAGGGTTCCTCCTTGTCTCTAGGTGGTGTAACCTTGCCTTTATTCTGTTCAAATTTTGTTCCATCTATCTCTCCACCATCACCTCCTTGCTCAGGTGAGATGGAATCAGTCTTTATGGATGCACTTTCTAAATCCTGGACCCCTTCAATTTTCTTTATCTTTCTAGGCCCAAGTGTATCCTGCACAATTTCTGGGTTGTCTGTATCGGATATCTCCACAGGGTCTGCTAGAATGAGGAGGTCCGTCGACCATTCCTTAGTGATATCCTCCAAGTCCTCCTCTGTCATCTTGTAGTAGGACTGCAGCTATTCCTTATGTTCATCGGCATGAGCTGTGATATAAATGAAATTTCTATTAGCACTGAACTTCATCAAAGGTCGGAACCTGTGTAAAGTATTCAGAGTTATGCAAGGCGCGGACTATATGGCTACCTTCAACTAGTTTCGATATGTGTGGAACACGGCATTTGATTGTCATTGCTTATTCATGTCACTGGAATACCATAGTGTACTGAAATTTGTGGCCAAAGGTTCAAAGGGCTTGATGTATGGGAAGGTCGCACCTTCTATAATCTCCCAATAAATGAAAGTGATCAGGATCAATAGCCAGCTGAAATGAAATTTGTACCCTTGATCATGGGCTTCTCTGCAGTCAAGTTCTAATTGGTTCACCAGGTACTGTGCCCAATTCATTTGTAGGCCCTCTGCGCACTCCCCTATGAGGTTGACTACAAAACCGATGACTTGTGTGGGTCAGTTCTTTCGTACTAACTTTCCTATGATCAATTGAACCATTTGTTGGCACAGGGGAAGACCCAGGGTTCAAAGCTACAACAACACACCAACAAAACCCTAACTACCGGCCCTTTTGACAACACCTATGAAGAAGATGAAGTCTCACCTGAGGTAGAGGTAGTGGTGGTTGCAGGACTCAAGTGTCTGCAAACTTAGCTGGGACACAGATCTATGATTATGATACTTAATAGAGAACTTAGCACGCCAGTTCCTCAATATGCAATCAATATCTACTTCGTTGATAAAACAAATATTCGCAACATTCACACTGATATAATGTATTTAAGAAATTAGCATATGTAAATTGATTAGATCTAGTAGATCAAGCACTAAACATATTCATACAGATCAGATCTAACATTCTCACATATCATTAGCACTAAGCATAAGCAGATTTATCTAATCATCTCAAAAGCACTTAGAAAATAACATATAAAAGCATCAGAATGTCACACATAGTAGAGTAACATAGTATTTACGTGGTTCACCCCCACCCTAGGGCTACGTCCACCAACTCTTCTTCTTTATTAGCTTCTCAATAGGTTACATGCACAAATCCTTCGAACCCTTCTCCGCATAGGACAGAAGATCTGCACAGCTCGCTAGATCCTTCTTCCTTGTGTTATAGCACAAAGCCTTCCACCGTCTGTTACAACCACTTGCACTTAGCTCTACAAGTCTCTTGTTGTCATGCACAAAGAACTTACAGACTCTACTTTCGCTTAGCATACATTTACATTTGACTAGTGGCCTAACATCACACAGATGCACTTCTACTTCTTACATTGCCTAGACATCTATTTATATATTACAAAATAGGCCTAAGCATGGGTAAACCCATGGGTCAACATCCCAATCCCATTACATAATCCCAAAAACCCAAAAAGGACCCAAAATGGGTCGAGATCCTGTGATCTCCGCTTCGTCTTGCGCTCCTCCTTCGACAAGCTGTCAAAGTAAGTGTCCACTCGAAATGTTGGACATTTCAAAACTTCTTACACAATTTTTATCCAGAAAACTTTCTAACATTATGGATAACTATGGAAACCTTCGTACTTAGAGACTAGAATGATGGAATTGTAGGAAGAAAGGACACAAGAAGAAATATTGTTGGTTTCTAAAAGGAAAACAAGGAGATGGGTAACAAGAGAAAAACCAGGAAGGAAATGTAACAGATGATGTGTTGAAAAATGATTAAATCCTTTCATTAGATAATATTATTGATTGTTGGGTAGTATACTAAGGGGCTTCATTTCATGCCACAACCCATAGGAAATATTTTCAATATTATGGTAAAGGTGATTTTGAAAGTTTATTTGGGTGATGACAAACCATGCAAAATTGTTGGAAAGGGTGAGATACAAATAAAATTACAGAATGGAAACCAATGGTTGTTGAAATAGGTGAAGAACATTCATGAATTGAGAATAAATGTAATTTCAACATGGCAATTGGATAGTGAAGGCTGTGCAATTACATTTATAAGAAATCTATGGAAGGTGACTAAAGGATCACTGGTAATAGAAAAAGGAGAAAAGGTAGGTATGTTGAATTTATGTACTAGTAATGTTGATTCTTCTATTTATTTAGTGTCCATAGGAGCATACACAACATTATGGAATCATAGTCTTGGACACATGAGTGAGAAGGGAATGCATATTTTGAAGTAGGTTTATTTGGATTTCTATGAGAACTGTGTTTATGGAAAACATACGAGTCAGATTCCTTGGAGTTGGGAAGGAAAAGAAGAGTAAAAGTTAGAGCTTGTGCATATATATGTATCAGGATTAGATCAGGTGCCATCTCTTGGTGGATCTTATTATTATGTTACTTTTATTCATGATGCAACTAGGAAAAATTGGGTTTATTGCATTCGAAAAAAATCTAATGTTTTGTATACCTTTATGAAATGGAAAACTTTGGTTGAGAATGAGACAAGAAATAAGTTGAAGTTTATCAGATGAGACAATGGAGGTGAATATTGCAACAAGGATTTTGATAGTTATTGTTCATACTATGGGATTCATAGAGAGAGGATAGTTCCAAGAACACCACAAGAAAATGATGTGTCAGAAAGGATGAACAAGACAATCATGGAGCGTGCAAGGAGTATGAGATTGCATGCAGGGTTTCCCTTATAGTTTTTGATCCAGGTGGATATTGGTGGCCACCCACCATTTCCAAATGGCTCAAAACAGTTATCTGGCCATTTTGGCAATTTACTATTTTTAGCAGGTTTTAACTTCCGGGGCCATTTTGAGGGTCCAATTGAAGGTTTTTCAAGATCAAGGTTCTTAATGATAGTCAAAGGCATATTTATCCCCCAAAATGAATCTCCTCTACAATACCTTTCCAATGAGCTATCACACGCCTAAAACGGAGATCGTATGCAAAAGTTACGACCCCAGGAAGTTGATGTACTCACTTACCCAAACGGGGCCCACATGACTTTTGGTGCTTCATCTCCTAGGGTTAGGTTTTTGGATGTCTAGGACTTTTGGCATTCCCATTTATTGTAAAAAATCCTCTAGAGACTCATTGTAATCATCTTCTCATGGATGCAAGTAGTCGTCACATATCTTCTCAGAGATAAGCTACCACCATTCTAGCGAGTCTTTCACTCTGTACTTTTACAGTCTCTGTACATTTATTTCATTAATAGAAATCATGTATTACTGTATATCTGTGACTCTTTTTATATTTCCACTATATCTCTTTTATATTGTTGTCTCTATTGAAATATCTCTGAATATTTCTATGTTATATCTCCGCTCTCATTTCATGCCGAAAATAATCCAAATCAGTGGTATCAGAGTAGGCTGCTCTTGATCGTTTTTTAGTGCATGTCCCCGACGAGGTCCGAGTATAGCAAGTTGGGTCTCGAGCTTGTATATCTTGAGGACAATCACTCTCGTACACCCAAGAAACCCTCAATGGCGGAAGAAAAGAAAAATGATGGAGCAGACGATCCTATCAATCTGTTGCTTGAGCAAGCTCTCACGTGACAGAGGGACGAAATGATGGAGAATTTTTCCCACATCCTTCAACGCCTACCGATAGAATCAGGCGCATATTCATCAAGTAGCCACTTTGGAGGCACCTCGCCCTTCAAGGTACAGGTTAATTTTGATATTCCCATATTTGAAGGTCAAATAGATGCAGATGCCCTAGATAAATGGTTAAATTTGCTAGAAGGTTATTTATTTGTTCATAATTTTTCAAACAAGGAAAAGATCACCTTCGCACTCCTTAAGGCTCTCCCCCATGTCAAACATTGGTGGGAAACTTATTGGGAGAAGAGTTCCACAGAGGAGTCTGGAATATATGGGGTCGATCCCACTTGGGATTTTTTTGTGGATGCAGCAAAGGAACAGTATTACCCTGTTGGAAACTATGAGGACCAGTACATGAGATGGACCACACTGCGGCAAGAGAGGGGCCAATCAGTTTCAGAGTTCACTAATAGCTTCCATACCTTGCGCACCAAGCTGGGTATCAAAAACTATGAACGAAATTTGGTTCTGAAATACCGTGGGGCTCTACACAGATACATCCAAACTGAAATGGATTTCCTGGACAACTCATCACTCAATTCTGCCTATCGATATGCTGTTAAAATCGAGCAGAAATTTAAGCACCAGAAAAAATGGGAGTTTGGGTCTACAAATCCACAACAACCAAAGTATAAAAAATATATCCCTAACAAACAGTCTCCTGAAAACCAGTCCAAGCCACAGGAAAAGAAGGGTCACAGGAAGACAAAGAAGGACACTGGGAAATGGTGTGATTTCCACAAAAGCCCCTGGCACAACACCGATGAATGTCGCTCAAAATAGTCATTGGTGGCTGAGATCAAAGACAAGGAGCCAAACCCTGATTCATAATATGATTCTGAAAATACTAGTAAAAGACAGATCATCAACGCAGACCCCACTGCTATTGTCGCGACCGCAACAATTCAACCAGAAGAACCAACAGATCCAGAAGAGGGGGAGCACCTTTTTCATTCATAGATGTGGGTGAAGGGAACCCCACTGCATTTTATTGTTGATAGTGGAAGCCAGAAGAACCTCATCTCAGTAGAGGTCATTAAATAGTTGGGATTGTCGATAACACCACACCCACAACCATACAGCATCGAGTGGCTTCGCCGAGGATGAGATCTTCGTGTTAGCCCCACTGGATGAGGTATTATGTGATGTTGCCCCACTGGATGTCTGTGATTTTCTCTTGGGCCAGCCATATATGTGGAAACGCGATGTTATCTATGAATCTCGACCCCGTAGTGTCATTATTACTCTAGGGGTTCATCTCTATAGGATACCATAGGTAGTTCCAACTACTGCCCCACCTAAACAATGTTGCAAGGTAGTATCTCATACTACAAAATTCATCTTCTCCACAATCTGTTCAAAAGGGGAACAAAAGGATGCTACAACCACTACAGCCTCGGCCCAAGCACCTTCTATCCAACAGAAGCAGGTCAACAAGGTTGCAACAAAGTTCAAAGATTCCTTCCGCACATCGTCCTCTCATGTATCTCGACTTGTTGAGCAGCCTCAACCGCAACAGGTTCATGACAAATTTCCACAAACTAAGCAGCGCGGCGTCTCCAGCAAGACAAACAACTCACCAAGATGCAGATTCAACAAATGCTTTTCCCTCTCCCCCGGGAACTCAACGCAATGGAGACCATTGCTTCCTAAGGAGGGAGGATTGATCCAGGTGGATATTGGTGGCCACCCACCATTTAAAAATGGCTCAAAACAGTTTTCTGACCATTTTGACAATTTACTATTTTTAGAAGGTTTTAACTTCCGGGGCCATTTTGAGGGTCCAAATGAAGATTTTTTGAGATCGAGGTTTTCAATGATAGACAAAGGCATAATTGAGCCCCAAAAATGAATCTCCTCAACAATACCTTTCCAACGAGCTATTACACGCCTAAAACGGAGATTGTATGCAAAAGTTACGACCCCGGGAAGTTGATGTACTCACTTACCCAAACGGGGCCCACATGACTTTTGGCGCTTCATATCCTAGGGTTAGGTTTTTGGATGTCTAGGACTTTTGGCATTCTCGTTTATTGTAAAAAGGCCTCTAGAGCCTCATTGTAATCATCTTCTTATGGATGCAAGTAGCCGTCACATCTCTTCTAAGAGATAAGCTACCACCATTCTAGTGAGTCTTTCACTCTGAACTTTTACAGTCTCTGTACATTTATTTCATTAATAGAAATCGTGTATTACTGTATATTTGTGACTCTTTTTATATTTTTTCTATATCTCTGTTATATTATTGTCTCTCTTGCAATATCTCTGAATATTTCTATGTTATATCTCCGCTCTCATTTCGTGCCGAAAATAATCCGGATCAGTTTTGGGTTGAATCTATGGATATTGTTGTTTACTTGATAAATAGAGGGATTTCAAGTTCCTTGTATGGTGGCATTATAGAGGAGGCATGGAGAGGAAGAAAGGTAAACTACTCATTTTTTAATACTTTCGATTGTGAATCTTTTGTCCATGTTGATAAAGAAAATATAACAAAGCTTGAGGAAAAATCCAAGAAGTGTATTTTTATTAGATACGAAGTTAATGATTTTGGTTATCGCTTATGGGATTATGAAAATCACAAAATCATTAGGAGTATAGATGTGGTATTCAATGAGAATATAATGTACAAATATTGGTTGCAGGAAAAAAAAAACAGGAAAAGGAAAACACAAAATACATAGTGCTTGATGAAATTACAAAAAATGAAATCCCATAGGTGCCATAAAATCAAAATGTTCAAGAACAAAAAAGGAAACAAGAACCTCAAACTCCTACAAGAATATATACCAAGATGAGTAAACCTACTCGACAATACTCTCCTTCAATGTATTATTTATTATTGATTGATTCTAGTGAACCAAAAGGATATGAAGAAACAATGTAGGTAGAAACTATAAATAAGTGGGAGCAAGGCATGAAAGAGGAGATGGATTCTTTGGTACATAACCAGACTTGGGATTTGGTTTAGTTGCTTGTAGGTAAAAGAGCATTGCAGAATAAATGGGTTTACAAGTTGAAGGAAGAATATGGAGGAAAAAAGAGGTACAAAGAGGTTTCTACACTCTACAGTCCATACCATCTCACATCAACCAAAACATTGTGTGAGCACAATTCACTCTACAATCCATACCATATCACATCAACCAAAACATTGTGTCAGTGCAATACACTTGAGATGGTGAAAATAAGGCAAGTTTTTCTTTATGGATTGGTATCATCCCAAGTTTTAAGGGGAGTGCATAAAAAACGAGTTTTAAAGGATCACACTTAAGAAAATAGTTTTGAGTAAGTGTGCATGAGGTGGAACATGAGGAGACATAATTCTATGGTTTGTATCATCCAATGTTTAAAGGGGATCATAAAGAAAGGCTCCATACCATGTTGCACCACCCTAAAAATCATGTGAGTACGATACACTTCTATATCTATCCCATGTTGCACCACCATAAAAAACATGTGAGTGTGATACACTCCAACCTCCATCCCATGTCGGACCACCATAAAAATCATGTGAGTGCAATACACCCCAAATGATATCGTATTGCACAAAAGTCTAAATAAAGTGTGATTATGATACAAGGGTTTTCAAAACATATCACACTAAAAGACTTTTTTTTCATGATACATAAAAGTGTTCCCATGTTTAAAAATTTATCGTGCCAAATTTTAGGAGAGGTGTGACATAGGGAAAATAGCACCAAAATTTAAAAGGGATGTGACACATCACATAAGGTAAAACACATTTTTTTGTGTGTATTTTCACTGTAAATTTTGACCCCAAACTCCATTTTTTTGCACTATTTATACCATTTGAAAGGTATTGTTGATCTCTACTACTTGTCTAGTATATGTTTTAGGATATTCCCTACCATTTGTTCCAAGTTTTCAAATTTTAATATGGGCACATTGTCAATAGCCTAGAAACCTGATAATGTGTCATTTCAAGTAAGCATATGCAAAATCATTATCAAAGGGATGAGAGATTGAACTTAGGGAAGTAAACAAAAACTCTATATTAAGTTGCCAATTGATTTGTTTTTATGTTAAATACATTTTTTCTAAAATATGACTTGAATTTTTGTATATTTGCAGCTTATATATATTGCAGTGATGTTATCCATGTACCAACACTAAAAAGAGATTATACACTTCAATATGAAGAAATTATGTATGAGAAATTGAATAACATAAACATGGAGGATAAAAATCATGGTGAGGAGGACCCACCAATATACAACATTGGCTTTGCAAATGTTATGTATAGATTCATGTCATCGGGAAATGATGAGAATAGAGAGAATTTAAATGAACACATATGTAACAAGGTCAGAGGATGAGGTACCAACGCATGAACAATGATCATATGTGGAGCCAAAATGATAAAGTGATGAAAACCTGTAGTGCAAATATTGAGCATGGGAGCACGCATAAGCTACATATGTCCATCAATAAACCTAAGGAAAAGTATTTTCACTCATCATTGCTCCAAAGAAATCAATTATTTTATTGTTCATTTGGACTCCTTAAGAATTTATTTAAAAGTCAAAGAGGGAATGAGGTGGCACCAAATTAATATAAAATTGAATATAATAAAGTCTTTTTGGAGAAAAGGACTAATATGTAATTTGGAAGGCCAAGAAATGAAAGGGGCAATTTTTTGAATGAAACATAAAACTACCAGTTGGACACCAAGAAAAGTGATGGCAATTATTTTGTAAATGAGTATCAATGCTAGAAACTCTAAACGAAAAGGGAATTTGGCTCTTGGAGTTTTCATGTACTATTACAAGAACTTTTAATGAGGAAAATCCATTGTTTGCCAAGATATTTTCGGGAGAACTCTTTTTTATGTGTGCATCTACTATGGACTATTTTGTTGCTTCTTCTCAATGCTATAATTGTGTAAGAATGTATCTCACA
>ML789256.1:671378-688156 GCA_009831015.1 Picea engelmannii
GAGATGTCATCATCCTTGGAGTAGAATCTCTTTTTATTGTTGAGACTTCTCTTTTTATAGTAGCATTTTTCAACAATATGTCCTATTCTACCACAGTTAAAGCATTTGAGAGGAGACTTACCTTTGTATCTTCCACTTCCCTTCTGGAACCTTCTTATGAAATTTTGTATTTCTTCATCAAGGTCGTTATCCTTGTATTTTGTCTTCTTTATAGATTTAAAGGCTGCTTCATTGTTTGGCTGGTCACTTTCTGTACTTTCTGTCACTTTCTGACTTCTCCTCCATCATTATCTTCTTCATCACTCTCATCTAAGGAGATGTCATCATCCTTGGAGTAGAATCTCTTTTTATTGTTGAGACTTCTCTTTTTATAGTAGCATTTTTCAACAATATGTCCTATTCTACCACAGTTAAAGCATTTGAGAGGAGACTTACCTTTGTATCTTCCACTTCCCTTTTGGAACCTTATGAAATTTTGTATTTCTTCATCAAGGTTGTTATCCTTGTATTTTGTCTTCTTTATGGATTTAAAGGCTGCTTCATTGTTTGGCTGGTCACTTTCTGTACCTCTTCTCATTTCATATGCTATAAGAGACCCATTTAATTCATCCATTGTCATTTTGGTCAAGTCCCTAGTTTCTTCAATGGCAGAGACCTTAGCATCATACTTCAAGAGAAGTGATCTCAACACTTTTTGTACAACCAAGGATTCATCGATCTCTTCACCTAATCCTCTGATAGTATTAACAAATTCATCAACTCTAAGAAAATAGGTTGCAATATCTTCCTTTTCATTCATCTTCAAATTTTCAAATTCTTCTCCATGTCGTTGAAGATTCACCTGCTTAAATTTTGGATCACCTTCGTAGATGCTCTTGAGTTTGTCCCATACATCCTTAGTAGTGCTACAACCCATAACTTTTCTAGAAATGGTTGGTGCCAATGTTGCTAGAATAACATGTCTGGCTTTTGAATTACATCTCATAAGTTTCTTCTCATTTCGATCGGTTGGAGAATTATTTGGGATTACATAGCCATTTACAACTGAGTACCAAATGTCTACTCCCAAAGACGTTAGGTAAGTTTTCACTCTATCACTCCAGTATGCATAATTTCTTCCATCAAATTTTTTAATCCCATTTTAAATGTTCTCATGTTCATCCATCTCTGCTCAAGATTTTCCTTCCAGTGGTTAAACTGTTCTGAAGGCAACCTACTTTGATACCAATTGTTGATACTGAGAGGGGGGTCAATCAGTATCAAGTACAATTTAAATCCTTTTAAACTTATACTTAAACCATTCAATTATATCCAATGAGAAATGAACAATAGTATAAGAGTTAAACCAATACACCACAATACACCATGCACAATATAAGAGAAATAATCAATAGTTATTGTTCAAGGGAAGTAATGACTTCCAAAGGTAGCTACAACTTCCAAATGTAAAGGGAGGGATAAACCTCCAAGAGGAAGATACAATCCTCCAATATCAAGAGAGATTTGAACTCTCCATCCTTTCCCCTTCCTTCCTCCCAAGAATATATGAGAGATAATAAAACTTCACATTAAATCATCACCATCAACCAACCATCACATAGAACCTGATAATGCTTCCTGAGACTTCTTCAATTTATACAATTATTTAATTCTTGGAATACTCTGATCCTATAGATAATATTATTCAATTTATTCTCTAAAACTTCTCCAAGTTTCACTCGAATCCTCCCTAAAAGGAAGTTATAGAGAGAATGGTAGACCTTGTTCAATTCTGGTTTATTCAGGAGACCGAACTTGTATAGAATGCCCCGCACTCAATATTTAACATATGATTATGAAACTCACACACACGAAACTAAAGTCTATACTCTTTCCAATGAAATTTTCCCCACATCGTTTGGATTTTCGATGAAGAAGTTATGATTTTTTTACCCAGAACACCTGTTTATTGACTAGCTTTAGGACTAGTCACAAACCCTATCTTCCACATAGTGTATCTCCATAATTATAGCGAATAAAGAGATGAAATTTTTACCACAGATACCTTGATATGTATTCTCAATACCATAGCAATTTCACCATCTAAATCGTTCTAGAAAACAAATTATAGCAAAAATGATAAGATGACCTGAAAATAACATACCTTAGAACACATCACCAAAAGACTTAATCCTCCCTTGAAATTCGGCCTCCTTTACTTTTGTTTTCCTCTGAAATTTGACTTGTGTATAAAATGAATGTATAATGATATTTATTTATACCATTTATGTCACTTCCTTTTGACATTAGGGCCGACTTGACACTTTCTTATTTTGTAATTATTTTCTTTAATTATCTTCAGGGCCTACATGTACTTCCTTCTTCAATTCACTTTGTCATCTTCAAAAATTCATTTCTCCTCAACCATGAGGATCCATGTGACGTGCCACATACCACCAGAAACAACATGATGTATACTATCCATCCATGGGTGTTGTCTCTGCATGTGCATTTTCATTCATGTCCAAATACCTTCATCAATCTTGTGGTCCAAAACCCATGACTAGGATTGACATCAATGACAACAACCAATCTTCCAACAGTTGTGAAAATGTGTGTTTCTAAATTGGTCAATACCACATGAAATATCATATGTTTTTTATCGAATGGTTGGTTGTGACATTATGTTGGGTGCATAATGTATAAGGACTCTTGGTCCCATTATCATGGATTTTAAATAATTAAACATGCAATTCAACTAGAAGGTCCAACAATATAAGTTCCAAGGCATCACCGTAGGTTTCCTGGAGATCATCAGTTCCCATTGCATGGAAAATATCCTCAAAAAAGGTCTGTTAGAACCCTATATAATAGGGGATCAATTTTCTAACTAATATGTGTTTATCTCAGGCACTATGTGTTTTCTCATGACGCTTGGCGAAGGCGGCAGAAAGCGCTCGACACTGCCCAAGCATAAGACAAGTCCCGACACACAAGCTTCAAAGCAAGTTTCGGTGTGTTTTCTGGCAAAAAAGGTGGATTGGTTCGAACTGGTAAAAGTTTAATGCTGGTGAGCAAAAACAAAGTTGGTTTGTTCGCCAAAATTTGGTGAATTTGGCAGAAATTAAAAATGGCCCCTCGGCCTTTGCATTTAGGCAGAAGTTTTATGAACAATTAACATAATTTTTAGCAAAAAGTATATTGGCCTCGGGCCAATCTCCTAAAGCTTGACACCAAAGTATAAGCTCCGTTCGATACACCTACAACAAACTCAAACCGAAGTCAACACCAATACCAAACCCCAAAGCCCAAGCCTCGGGCTCATTTCATTGCTATAACATATGACTGTTGATTAATTTAACCCCTTAAAGCTCAGTCTAGCGCGAGGATGTGGGATATCGATCACAGGTCATTAAAAAATATATAACACAGTGACAGGTGTTGAACCAGCAACGTTGAAACCCTACGCCAAGTGTTGAACCAGAGTCAACGTGTCCAAACGCATGCAGAGAAGGTTAGGCAGCGAATCGTGGTTTCACAAAATCCGTGGAATGAATTGCAAGTCCCAGCATTGTATACACGTTGATCTTTTAGACCGCCTGCTCATCGATTCAACACAGCCATATATAGAAGATGGGATGCACCAGATTCTTAAAATCAGAGGAATGCAGGCCATTCGACAATTGCAGAGAAAAACCACACCTCAGCAGCTTGCAATGCCAATAGCGCCTATAACCCATAGTGCCCCAATGGACGTATTTCAGAGATTGATATCAGATCTGTATACAGAAGGTCGATACTTGTTTCTTAACACAGTTGTCAATCAATGGCGGTACCCAAATAACCATACCCATTACTTTTCATGTGTGTTGCTCTATCTTTTTGCTGAAGTAAATCAGGGGAGTATCCAAGAACAGATAACAAGAGTACTGATTAGAACGAATGACATTAAATAGACCTCATTCATGGGGCCTACTCATTACTTTCATCGAACCTATAAAGAATCCACGCTATAAACTTTGAAATCTTGGATTCACGCACTATGCTCCTGAAATAGAGAAACTATCCAAGTCAGTTGCTCGTTCTTGGATGGGGAAAATCGATGAAACCTGTGGAAGATGACATTGCCTTTAGTATAACAACAGAAAGCCACCATTGATAATCACAATGTATAGTATTTCTGTGCAGTTTTTCCATCTTCTCTCCCTGCACTGCCAAGTGTTATTTGTGATTCAGGAGTTATGTATCAATACAGCAATGAATATGATGGCAGAAAAGGAACTACAAGGTAGAAAAGGAATTAATTAGGATGCCATGGTTGTTTGGGAGGAATTTGGGTTGAACAAGTACATTGTTTTCACACCATTTGCAATTGATAAGAGTATAGGCAATTTGGATTGTAATATGGCAGTTGATGAAGGTCTCCCCTGTTGATGTTACTAAGGTCGTTGATGGTAGTGTCATGCAATGGTAATGAACCTGGATCAAAAGAGGAAAGCATCGGCATGATTGGAGAACCCATGGCTGTTGACGAGAGGGTTTTAGCAGCTGACACCTCCGTGAGAGTTGATTTGAATGTCTGCAGGGTTGGCTTCTCTGCTTTAAATACTCAGGTTTATGACAAAGTTGATGGTATTGCAGCAGTTCATGAGAGTACCGCTGTGGCTAATAAAGATGAAACTTGAGATCTGTCTCTGGCGAATTTTCCTCTCAACCTCATGTCCAGATCAGCTGGTGCATTGTCATCACCTTTGAAAGTGGAACAATGTTTCTCTAATCAAATTTATTATTTGAAACAAAAAGAAATTGTTATGTCATTAAAACTCCTTCAAAACAACTAGAGCAGGATGAGCAACTAGCAGTAGCAGTCGATCCAATAAATGGCTGCAAACCTGAAACTGGATATGATTTTCCATCAGCAACCCTGTCACAGAGGATGACATATCAAACTTTATGAATCTGAATAATAGTGGGATTATTAACACGGATATTTCTTCGTCCAGAAAATGTATCCACTGATGCTAAACCCCAGTTTAAATTTTAATCCTCTACAACTTTATGTTCAAAGCCATCAGACGTTGAAGAAGAAGCTCCTAATAAGTCTAAACCCGGAGTATTAGCCGATGGCACAGTCTCTATCCTATAGCTGTCCAATCCTCCTTTACTTCGTCTGGAGAATGACTTCTATCAGTCATATCTTAAGCTGTTACAGAGTGTGGCACATGAAAAGCCTATTCTTGCTAAAGAAATTGAGGTAGAATCCCGCAGCTCCTTTAGTTGTGTCAACTTTGCAGGCTATTAGTGGATCATTTTTCTGATGAGACCAATGCTAATTATGAAGGTTCTGTTAGACGTGGTCGTCTTAGTTCCAGGACGCACTCTAAAGGGAATTTATGGCAAGAACTATGGAAATCAGCAAAACCAATTCCTGCTGCTAAACAGGCACCATTATTTGATGAAGATTTGGCCGGTGAAAGCACTCTAAGCCATTCAGAAGAAATTACACCTTCAGAATTCTTTGAGCAACTGTTTATTGTAGTTTTGAGTTCTGGATTTATAATTGCAGAAGCCGCACCTTTAATGAAAAAGGATATTCTATCACAATAGTTTATAGAGTGTAAGGAATCTGTCATCTCTACAGGTTGTAAATGCATGGATACAGAAACACTTGAGGATATTTGCCAGGTTTATGAAACAATGGAGGCCGTTGTAATCCATCCTCAGGAAAACATTTCGACCAGAGACAGTTTCATTTCATGAATGACAAGTGGCTAAATGACCCTTCATGAATGAGCAGCAGTTAGAGCACAGGTGGCAGCAGTTAGACAGAGGTGGCAAAGACGTCCTATACTTCAGGAAATGGTTGGAGCACCGTTTCTCCCACTGCCTATACAGCATCAACAACCTTCAGCAATTCGGGACAACCAAGCCAGATGCCAGTTTTAGTTTACAGTTAATTTTTTGTCTTGTTTGATATGGGAGACCATCTGCTACAGGTGTCAACTATTGTAACTGCTTTTCTATTTTTAGAAAGAAGAAGTTAGAGCCCGAATCTTTGAAGGCTGGGGGTTTTTTTCATTATAAATACATTTGTAAAAGAGAGAATAGGGGTTCGATTGGGCATAGTAGGTGAGGGTTCTGGTAGTGAAGCAATTTTTCTCGTTGGCCAGGCCTGTGTGAGGAGGTTGTAAACCTGTGTAAATGTGTTGTCAACTATAAACTACCTTTCTTTTTGGCTGGACCATGAGGAGAGTGTAATTTTTATTTGCTAGATAGTGGATTTTCATTTTCTTTGCTGGATGAGGACTTTGTTTTAGCCAGAGCATATTTCTCTGTAATTTTAATGATGGATCAGTAATTAGACATATTTCTCTTACAGGATTCTTGTGCAGTGATATTGGTGGAGTTTCTCCCTGTTAAATGTTTTCCTGTCTTCTTTATCAATTTGTTTTCTGTTCTTATTATCAGAAGGAGAGTAATAGGGGAAGAATTTATTATCAGATACTATGCCTCTCAGCTTCTGATAATCTTTATGTTGATCTTCGAAAAGGCTAGCTTAGGGATTCTTAAGTGCTCCTTTGCCTATCTTTTCCTCACCTATTCCTTCCTCAAACCAACGCCATCAACACTTAATATGATCCATTATTGCTGCTACCTTGCCTTGTGAAAGAGCTCTGTCCATATCCGATATTGAATCACCTAGTCTAAAACGCAAACCCCATTTGCCCAATGGCCCTCCTTGCTGTCCCAAACTGACCATTTAAAAACCAAAATCAAAACCCTGTACCTTATAGCTAGCCTAACATCCATTATAAACAAAGTTAAATTTGAAAGAGAGATCTCTCTCTGAGTCTTGGAGGGCTAGATCCAAGACTCGAAGTGGTTCGAGGTTACCTCTGTGTTTACCTCAGCAACCTTAGGAAAATTACAGAGTGCTAACAAGGTCATTATGGAATTATTGCACAACTCCATACTATTGATGCCACTAAGACACCCTTTGTGCCCATGACCTCTAATGCATCCTCTCCAAACATCAAGTTGTTTTTTCCACTCCCTAGGGACTTCCTCCTTCCCGTGGTGTTCATGATCATTCCATTCCCCTTGTCCCCGGAAAAATTCCTCCCAATGTTCGTCCCTATCATCATACATTTTCCAAAAAAAATTAAATTGAGAATATTGTTCAAGAATTGCTCACCGTAGGTGTTACTCGTCCTAGTACTAGTCCCTACTCTTCTCCTATGGTCACGGTCCTTAATAAAGAAGGATATTGGTGCATGTGACCTGACTTATGCACCCTCAACAAACTCACCATCAAAGAAAATTTATCATTCGTGTCATTAATGACCTAGTGGATAAATTGAGTGGTACCTAGTTCTTTACTAAACTTGCTCTTCATTTTGGCTACCACTAGATACATATGAACAAGGAAAACATTCCCAATACTGCATTTCGAACTCATTAGGGCCACTATGAGTTTTTGATCATGCCCTTTGGCTTGTGTAATTCTCCCTCTACTTTCCAAAGCCTCATGAATCATGTCTTCCATCCTTTTCTCTGTCATTTTATCTTAGTTTTCTTTGATGATATCCTCATCTATAGTAAAACCTGGACAACCCATCTTTCTCACGTGGATCGAGTTCTACATCTACTCTGTCAACACCAAATTTTCATCAAACAATATAAATGTGCTATTGGCACCTCGAAAGTCAAGTACTTGGATCATATTGTTGGCAAGGAAGGTGTCAAGGTGGATCCTAAAAATATTGAAGTTATGCAGGATTGGCCTTGCCCAAAGACTCTCAAAATATTGCGTGGATTTCTAGGTTTAACATGCTATTATCACAAGTTTGTTAAGAATTATGTAAATATTGTGGCACCTCTCACTGTTCTACTTAAAAATAATTCTTTCATTTGGACTCCCACAGCTAATCAGGCCTTTCAAACCTTGAAGGTGGCCATGTGCACCACTCTAGTCCTGGCCCTTCCTTATTTCACAAAGACCTTTGTACTGGAATGTGATGCTTTAGGGAGAGGAGTTGGAGCAGTCCTTATGCAAGATGGTCAGCCTTTGGCCTTTACCAGCACACAATTGTCAGAGAGAAATTTGGGCCAATCAATATATGAAAAGGAAAAGTTGGATATTCTGCATGTAGTGGATCTTTGGCGCCCTTATATATTGGGGAAATGTTTCCAAAGTAAGACAGATCATCAAAGCCTCAAGTATTTTCTAGAAAAAAGACCTTCCACCCCGGAGCAACAAAAATGGGTGACTAAAATATTTGGATATGATTATGAGATCATTTGCAAGAAAGGAAAATACAATGTGGTTGTTGATGCACTTTCAAGAAAATATGTAGATGAAGGGTCCTTTTTCCCCTCTCCATCATTATACCGGATTGGCTCTAAGACTTTCGCTGGGAATGGCTACAAGATCCCAAAATGTTGCATCTGATCTAACAATTGCAAACCAATTCTCCAGTTTCCCTAGGGTACTCTTGGAACAATGATGAGCTTCGCCAAAAAGGCTGTTTGTATTTAAGTAAGCAATCACAACTTAAATCCACGGTATTTTTTGAGCTTTATGATACACCCATAGTTGGGCACTCAAGGTTTACCAAAACTTATGAGCGATTCAAACATTCTTTTTGGGGGGATGGTATGAAACAGGACGTTCACAATTTTGTGCCAGAATGTGATGTTTGTCAACAAAACAAGGGAGAAACAGTCAAATATCCTGGCACACTACAACCACTTTTTATTCCACTTTCTCTTTGGAGGGATATCTTTACGGATTTTATTATGGGATTACCTAAATCAGGCAATAAATTAGTCATCATGGTAGTCGTTGATCATCTTTCTAAGTATGCTCATTTATGTTCTCTTCAACACCCATTTACTACCTCCACTGTGGCTCAATTTTTCATGGATCATGTCTTCAAGCTTCATGGCATTCTTCATTCTATTGTTTATGATTGAGACCCCACTTTCACTAGCAATTTTTGGCAAGAAATGTTCAGGCTACAGGGAACCCAATTGCATCTCAACACAAATAATCATCCCTAGACTGATGGTTAAACTGAAGTTGTCAACAAGTGTTTGGAACCATATTTGAGGTGTTTTGCATCGAAAAGGAAAAATCAGTGGGCTCAATGGTTACCACTAGCTGAATGGTGGTGCAACATTTTTTACCATATAGCTACCTGCATGACTCCATTTGAAGCAATATATGGACAAAATCCACCTTTAGTTCTCTCATACCTTCCAGGTGTCTCGAAGGTCCAGGTGTTTGACCAAACTCTTACAGTTCAAGAGGATTTTATTCATACCCTTAAAGAGAATTTGGTCATGGCCTAGAATAACATGAAGCAACATGCAGATCAAGGTTGCTCTGAACGTCAATTTTCTGAAGGAGACCAGGTGTTTCTTCAACTGCAACCTTATAAGAAAACTTCCCTCAAGGATGACCATTGTCAGAAAATGGAACCCAAATTTTACAGTCCTTATACCATTCTCAATCATGTGGAACAAGTAGCCTATCAGTTATCTTTTCCCAGTCATTCTAAGCTCCATCTTGTTTTTCATGTCTCCTGCTTGAAGAAGGTGATTGGAACTAAGTGCCAAACTCAAACCATCCTTCCCAAGTTGGATGAAGAAGGCTCCATCTGGTTGCATCCACAAGAAATTTTGGACCAGTGTGAGTGTCGTTGGCATCAACACACCATCAAGGAAGTCTTAGTCTAGTGGAAATATACAACTTCCGTAGATGCCACTTGGGAACCAACTACCATTCTGCAACAATTTCCTCATCTCAAGCCTTGAGGACAAGGTTGTTTTTAAGGGGGAGGACATATTAGGGACCTAACCTCCCTAACCCCTCATGTAGGTAGAATAATATATTTCCATGTAATAAAGGTCAATATTAATAAGGCCTATCAATAAGGAAGAATAAGTAAAATGTAAGAAGACCTAATAGAAGCTTTCGCTTCTAGAAGGATCTTCCTCTAGATTGTTTTTTTGGATAAACAAATGTAGTATAAATAGGAGTAGAGGGTATGAGAAGTTTTTTCTTGGATATTATTGTAATAGATCTATGATCTGCTGGAGGTTTCCCCATTGAAGAGGCAAGTGAAAATTGCTATCATTAATCAAGGTGATCTTTCTGGTTTTATTCTAGTATTATTCTGGTATTGTTCTAGTTATATCATTGTGTTATGCTATTTCTAGGTAAAATATTTATGTTCTACATACTATTTTATATCTGGAATACTACAGTGAGATATACCATTGTAAACCTATACCAATATGTGCCAATAATATATAACCAACCTGTACCAATAGTCTGTAATCAATCATGTACCAGAAGTTATAATGTACCAACAAACACCAACAGGTACATGACCTGTATATGTTGTAGCTCACATATGTACACACCTTGTCTATACTACAGCCTGCATATGTACATGGTCTGTCTATATGATAGTCTACATACACCTTCAAAAATCTAGGGTTTTCACCTTTTATGAAACTTAGACACTTTGTTGCCTTTGTCAAATCAACCTGCAACCTGTCATTGTGTCCAATCTATAGTTTCTCCCTATGCATACATCATCATACATATCCTTAACCAAGTGCATCTATATTTCTCTAGTCATGTGCCATACATGTTTATACAATCATGATCAAGTGTAATAACCCTCACATGGAATAGACATCAAAACCTCATCTATATGCAACCTCAACCTTCACAAACAACTTCACAACCACTTCACAACCAAAATCCCTCAACCATGTACCACAAAATACAAGATATGTCTAAAAAATAACAAGATGTACCAATGATAAATATCATATATACCAGTAGTGTATTTCTATAGATCTAACTTATACAGTAAGTGTCATACAACCAATAGCCTCTCTAGAAAAAAACCTCAGACCCCCATAACCATATCTAATGTAGACAACAATATCCAACTACTCATAAAATAAGACATACCTTTTGATCATGTAGCTAGATTTGTTGTACTTGATCACTGTAGACCTTCCTTGGAGCTTGCTCTCAGACTCTAAGAACCTGACACCCTCAAGAACTCAAGATTTCATGGATTTTCCAACTGTATGCACCATTTCATACTTTCATCCCGCGTACATACGCGACCTCTTCCACTACAACCCATGTACACCTCAAAAACTAGGGTTATTTTTACTATTTTTGCAACTCCAAAAATTTCGTTGTCAACCCTTCTTACTACCTCAGACTTGCGTAACTTCATATGTGTCAATGAGTACCTGAAATAAACCCTACATAATAATATATATTCAATGTGTTCAATAGGTTCTAATAGGAGACCCTTGCTCTCTTATTTATACTCTCCAAGTAGCTTCCTCTAGGGGTTACCTTCTAACCAACTTAACCCAACTTATTTCTTTTGGGGCTAACCCAATTCTAACCACTTGTCTACTTATAACCATTTTATCCACAAATAGTAAAGTATCCACCTCTAGTTGTAACTAAATTATTTTTAAATGTTTTCTTATTGCAACAACTTAACCCATGATTAACTCCTAGTTTCACCCACTTTGACTAGTAAACTTCTTCTATGGATTTCTAGAATAATTTGACTTCTTTGACCTTCTAGAGGCTTCTATATAACTCACGAGGGTTATCCAACTTCAAAAGACCATAAATATCTAACCATGAGGAGCTATGTGAAATTCCACATATCAATGGAAATGGAATGACATGTACTTTCCATACAAAATAGTCTTACCTGCAAATACATTGATCTTCATACCTTTATACCTAAAAAAATATTGTGTCCATTAACCATACTTTTGGGGATACTGAAAATTGTGACTGGAATTGCTTCAAGGGTTGACATCAATGATAACCAACCCAATTAATCAACAATCTCCCCCTTTGGCATCGATGGCAACACTCTGATGTGACATTGAATTCATATCATTCATGCTCCCCCTATGACCATGCCTCTGTGTTCACTCTCCAAGAATATAAATCTATATCCATGCATCTGAGAAAAATCTCCCCCTTTGACATAAATGGTAAAGGTAACTTCCCATCAAGGTTGCTCCCCCTAATTGAACTGTCCTTGGGGATGCTCCCCTAACTGAACTCTTCCTAAAACTGCTCCCCAAAAATGAATTGTTCTCTTTATGGTGCTTCCTAGTGTAAATCTAAGACATATAAGAATAACATTCAAAATTCATTGTGGGTCAAAAACTATGCCAAGTTTCTGACGAAGATACTCAAAGGCTTCCCTTGGAAGCAGTTTTGTAAAGATGAGTGCAATTTGTTCTTTGGTGCTAACATACTGAAATCAAATGTTCTTCTTTGCAACCTATTCCCATAGAAAATGATACTTGATTGGAATGTGCTTCGCCTTGGAGTGCGTCACTGTATTCTTTGAGATATTGATGGTTCTTATATTATCACAATATATCGGAATGGGTTCATCATACTCAACCTATATATCTATCAAAGTTTGTTTCATCCATAGAACCTATGTACAACATGTTGTTGCTTCAATATACTCTTCTTCAGCTATAGACAATAATGTTGATGTTTGTTTCTTTCTTATCAAGATACCAAACATTCACCCAAGTAGAACGTTTCTCCACTTGTACTTCTTTGGTCATCAATACAACCTACCTAATATGCATCTTTGTAGGAAACAAGTGATAGATATTTTCCTTTTGGATACCATAATATAAACTCTTATGTACCCTTGAGATATTTGAAGATCCTCTTTACTTCTAGAACATGTGATTCCTTTGGTGTTGCTTGAAATCATGCCACCTGTCCAACTTCATGCATTACATCTGGTATGGATTTTGTCACATAAAGTAAGATGCCAATCATTGACCTGTACGTCCTATGATCTATAGACTTTGAATCATCATATTTACTTAGCTTACAATTGGTTTGGATATGTGTAATACCCATGTTTCCCCTAGTTTGTAAATATAACTATAACTTGCCAAAAGATTGTGGCAAACTAAATATGTGTAAATGCTGGATTTGATTAACCTTTTTTTATAAAAGGTGATGTATGTATTTTTTGTTATTAATTCAAAATGGATAATGTTACATAACTGCTAAAAAGGGGGTTTTCTAAGATATACCATGATGATATGAGATATATGGTGAGGGGAACCATGAATGGTTGAGATTAACCCCACCAAACCAATACCTCACTGGATTTAATTGCTCAGACCCAAAACAATCCCCTAACCTAGAAATCAATTAGTAGTCAGGATGGTAGTTGGAAAACTCCTCCTCAAGAGTTAATGAGGAGATGGGGAAAAGTACCCATCTACGAGGGATTACATACCTGAACACAATTTGGGGATTCAGACCCATGCAACCTTGTTGAGGAAGGCAAGAAAAAAGGTAATTTCAGGGGCATAAGAAGATATACAAGGAAGCAAAGTCGAAAGACCAATATCGATAAGAGAAAAGAGAGCTTGTAGTTCTCTGGTTTGAGGGAGAACAAAGAAACAAAATCGTTCTGGGTACAGGAAGTTGTTGGCATTTTTTTCATTCCAAGATGATAAACGGGGCTGATGAGTGATTATGGAAGTACCCGTGCAAACCCCCTTGTTTGGTACAGAGAAAACCGATTGCCAAGATCCTGTGGGAGGATGAGAGTAACCTCCATCCCTAACTTTTGTTGAGAAAGAAGAAATAATGGTCTAGCTAGGGGGTCGCCAATGGTAAATCTGTTCAAGAGTGGATGTGCCTACGGTTGGGTGGAAACAGGCACCCCTTTCAACAATTGCTTCACGATTCTGGTTTTCTAATAAGTATTTGCATACTCTGTGTACTGAAATGGAAATGATGATTGAATATATATGTATTTCTATGACTAAGTTTTGTATTGAATGATTAAGGTAGAAATGTGTATTGTCTCTCTATCAACCCATTCTTTTGAATGGTATTTTGTTTGCCTCATATTAACAACTATAGAGTTATGGGATGTAAGTCTGCAGAATATTCGGTGTAGGATTTACTGGAATGCTTAAGTCTTTTTGACCTCTTGAATCTACCTTCATGGGAATACCAAGTTCAAACTCTATGGAAGGAGGGTTCTTCCTTCACACACTTCCCCTGTGTGACTGAGGGCTCATGCCCATGTCCTTAACCAATTCAGGACTAAGATATTAGTGCGTAGCCCATGAGAATTTTCAGAGAACCCATATGACCAAGGCCGGGGAACCCTACGCTAGGCCCGAAAGGATATAATCTTGTTTGGCTTCTTAACTTCGGAAGTTCAGAGCTCTATATTGTTATGACCTTACCATGTGAAAACCAGTTGAAGGAAACTTGTGGTTATGGTTACCCACGAGGTTGACCGATGTTTGGTGGTTTCCCTAACCGAGGCAGATAAACTTGTCCCACCATTAAACCATGACCCATTTACCAATCACAAAGTAAAGAGCGCCATGGATCCGAGGATATTTGAGAGTCCCCCTGGACATTGGATCTACGCTAAGCCTAGTTCGACATTTGATACTTCGGGAGAACTGAGATTTTATAACACCAAATTCCCCGAACATCAAAGTTACAAATTAACATAAGTCGTGGATATGGGGAGTCCATTAAGAACCCCTCTTAACCGTCCAATCAACTAGTGGAGGGACCCACATATGGTACTTCGGAGAAGTCCTTCTTCAAGAGAGTGGAGAAGCCATAACATTGACACTTACAAAGGTTGGAGATGTGAAATAATGAGGACCATAGATCTAGGGACCCTTTGGGATCTCCCATGACTGATAGATCTAGATTGTGGTCATCCCGATGTTGACCACTTTGGGAGCAAGGAGGAAGTCATGCCAAAAATCCCCCAAATGCCAAAGTTAGGAAGTAACGGAGGCCATATATCCATGGTTTTACATGGACACACCTTGACCATGAGATCAAAGGGATTGGAATGTTATCAGTTTGGGGTGACATGGCATGTTGATGACACTCAGGGTGACATGGACCCACGTTTGATGTGCCACGTGTCACATGGATTCATACATTTCAAAAACCCTATGTGCCCATTAAAACGTGACATGTGTCACCCACTCTAGGGGCCACATATCATCTCCTCCTTACCGCGTGTCACCCTTGGCACTTACTTGCTTGGTCCATTTGGTGGGTGGAGTACTTGGGACCCACCTGTCCTTGCCAAGGATGATTTCAGGGGATAAATTTCTCTCATGGGCTAATTTTCCATGGTTTTTCCAAAAACGAGATTCTCTATTTTAAAAATGATTCACCCAAATTTTATAGGATAAAATTATTTTACCTTAAAAATCGCTAAAATTTTATAAAAACTATATAAAATCCTTAGAAATTTGAATATTTTTACAAACATATCTCCAATCATTTATAGTTGGCATATGAAGGATTAGTAAGATTCGCCAAGGTTTATACATTTTAAAATAAATTTCCATCCTTAAAATCATCCTTGGTCCTTGCCTCCACATCTAGTGGGTCACCACACGCGAGGGTAGACCCTTCGGGAATCTGGGACTTCGAGACTCTGGAGGTTTGGGATACAATGTCATGGATAAGTTGAAAGGTCTGAAGGCTAGAGCCACGTGGAGATATCTTGGGCTCCTTTGAGAGTTTGGGAATTTGGGACTCCATAGGACATGTGTGTAGAAAGGAGAAGGGAATTTCAGCGTCGAAGCGCCGAACATCAAAATACCCTACAACTTAGGTGTTAAATGAGGACCATTTTTGGATTACTAAGAGGGGGGTTGAATCAGTAATAATGTAATTATAATCCTTTTTCTTCAAATTTTATATCAATGTAGAATTATTATCCAATAATGAGCAGTAATAAATAAACAATCACACACATACACAGTACACCGATGTTTTACGTGGAAACCCAAATCGAGAGAAAACCACAGAATGTTTTTTCTTATATGTCTTGAAGAATTACATCCATTGAAAGCACCAACTTTCTTTGTTTTCCAGCTGCAACTGGAAGGAGGCTCCAACCCCCTAGTTTCTCAGGCTACAACCTGAGGGAAGCTCCAACTCCCCAAATCTCTGGCTACAACCAGAAGGAGGCTACAACCCCCAATGTTCTCTAGCTACAACTGGAAGGTGGCTACAACCACTTGTCCTTGCCCTATCCTACCACCCTGAAGTAGAAGTAGAATGATGGAACCATTGTCACACTATGACTATGAGATATACCACTGTAAACCTGTACCAATAAATCTAAACCATGCATCAACCATGCATCAACCTATACCTCAACCTGTAATCAAACTGTACCACAAAAAAGTGCATCAACCATGCACCAACCTATAATCAACATGTACCATAAACAAGTTCATCAACCATGCGCCCACCTGTAATCAACCTGTACCATAAACAAGTGCATCAACCATGCACCAACCTGTAATCAACCTGTACCATAAACAAGTGCATCCAACCATGTGCCAAGTATGTACCAATCATGTGTGAACTACTCATCAACTATGACTCATCAATATGTACCAACATCATCAACTATACACCTCATGTATGTGTGCCAAATAATCAACTACTTGTCTCAACCATGTACTCAACATGTACCTCAAACAAAATCCCTCATCAATTTCATCATCCAAATATGATTTGTAGCTCTGTAGTAGACCTTGTGTATATGATCACATTCCTACAAACCTTCCTTAACTTTAAAAACAAGAGACTAGCATTTTCATCAAACTTTTCTTTAGTCTCACATGCCTAGTTTTGGATTAGTCAACAACCCTAACTTGAAGTAATCATAACT